>JARVGQ010000116.1:24011019-24037057 GCA_031762355.1 Hypsolebias martinsi | reverse complement strand
GCATGCGTGGGTTTTCTCTGGGTACTCCAGTTTCCTCCCACAGACCAAAAACATGCATGTTAGACTGATTGGTGACTAAATTGAGAGTGTGAATGGTTGTCTCTATGTGTCCCTGTGATGGACTGGAGACCTGTCCAGTTGTCCCCGCCTCTCGCACAGTGTCTGATGGACATGGGCACCAGCAAATCCCACAACAAAAAGAGGAAGAAGCGGGTAAAGATAATGGATGGATGGATTTTGTATTTTTGTGGACATTGTTTCCCCTCAGCTCAGATCATTACCATGTTCCCAGCTGCTCTGGTTCACTAATCACCCTGCCTACTTACACGATACCCCAGGAGTTCTCCTGTTCATAACTGGTTCATAGTTTTCAGTTTTTGCACTGTCATTGTACTTTTAATCACGTTTGAACTCTTTAACCTGCTAAAGCTGGAATCAGAAGTCTGCTGCGTTGATTTTGTGGGTCAGAAGTGAAAACGTTTGGGAACAGAAGTACTACTCCACCATGCTGCCTTGAACACGTTGCCAGTACAAAAAAAAGCAACTTTCATAATCCCAGCACTCAAAGAGACCATGCAGTTATGGAAGTGCTGCTGCTGCTACTTGTGCTTGTAAATGTCACTAAAACACTATATAAATAACTAATGTAAAACTGATGGCCATGTAAAAGTGCAGTTTTACATAAATTAATCTGAATTTTTTAAAGATTTGTATTATTTTACAATGACAGCTATTCACGTTGTTCTTGGCCCTGCTTAGATGAGCTGTTAGCTTTTCTACTTGATCAAAAATAAACTTTTTTTTTCAATTTGGATTCCTTTAAAATCTATACGGCTTTAATTGTTCATAACTTTTAGACAGCAACCTGTATAAAAAGTGTAAAAATGCCTTTGGATTTGGTTAACGTTAGCGTATGAATAGATTTCAAACGTCTTTGTGTACACGCTCTTACTTGTGCATTTGGTTGTACTTTTACATGGGCCTTACGACTGTTTCCTTCTGATTTTATGCGACCACACTCTCTGGTTTCATTGCCCCCACATCTCTCTCAGAGTTCCTCCAGCTCTTGCTCTATTATTGCAGGACTCAGGAACAAGCAGGGTGTGGGTCCACAGCAGGCAAATCTCCATAAATCCTTCCACAGCGGCGACCCTCTTCAGGCTGTGCCGAACAATATCTGTCTTCATCTAGGAGTGCACAGACCCAGCCACCTGCTTTTCCTCTGTCTCCCCCCTCCCGCCGCCCCCTCCGTGCTTTGTGAACCTAATAAAAGCTGCCATTAAGCAGCGCTTCATCTGTTTGGATTCTAATCTGCCTTATAGGCATCATGTGACCACATATGCAGTGCACACCTGTCGTGCATGTTCCCAGCCTCAACTGTTGCCTCTCCACCTACTCACACAACCTGTTCCTGGCACATCAACTGTGTGGAAGTGTTGGCTGCCACCCGTACGCTTGGTGCTCAGAATGTGTACTATATGAAAGCTCTTTTTTTGTGAATGGGGGGGAAAGCATAAGTTATTATAAAAGAACAAAAAAGAACAAAAAAGAAAAAAAAAGTGACTCTGCATGTTTTGTTTCTCAGTGAGTGAAGTCTAATCTTTCCATCAGACATTGAAATGAAAAGAACTAAAGATAGCACAATTATGAACACTACGTTTGACTAGATGAGAAGGGATTCAACGTAAAGATTTGTTTTTAAATCAATGTGCATTTTTTTTTTTTACTTTGTAGATAAACTCAAATAAATCGAACCAAACTGCAGATGGCGGAGGGCTTTTAGTTCAAATAGTGCTGCAGTATATCTCACAGTCCGAGACGTTGCTCTGTTTATCTGCTGCTTTTCAGTCGGCTGGCATCTTTCATTTTTGAAGCAGATGAAATAGATCTTTATTTATTTCCACATTGCTATTTTATGTTCTTCTTTTTACTCTGTTCATTAAAGAAGTGAAATGCTCTGTCGTTCCGAGAGCAGCCCAGGATTTGCAGGTCACTTCCGTCTGGTTTTTAAGTAATACAATTTTTGTCTTTATTCCTTTTCCCCCCTCTAGTAAATTACATACAGAGTACCAGCTGGCTGACAGATGGTGATGCCTTTACCCACTTTATTCTTTTTTTTTATTATTTAAAAAAAAAAAAATCACAAAGACGAGAAGAAGGAAGGACAGTAACAGCTGTAGCCGAAGAGACAAACACAATCAGCACGCCGGCCTCTGGGTGACATGAGGGAGAGAGAGCGATAACATGCCTCAAGGCAAAAAAATAAATAAATAAATAAAAAATAAAAAATGTAATATAATAACAATTTGCCCTCCTAACACTGAGCAACATAATCAGAGCTCTGTTTGCAGCGTGAGGCGTCTAAATGTTGGTTTGAGGAAGGTTTTGATGTATTTAAAAAGCCTCCGCCAGAGCTGAAAGCAGCAAAAAGATGGTTCTGAGGTCTGAAGTGGAGCAGCTGAGACAGAACCACAGGCCTGTAGTTAGTCTCTTTCAGGTGGAGACACGCCGACAGAGCGCGTCGCCATGACCTTCTGACCTCCTGTCATCCAACAGTAGGTTTCCCCCTCCTCACATCCCCACTAATGTCCTCAGGCTGGATCACTGTCAAGCACTACATGCTCACTGTCATAATAATCATAGTTTCTTTATTTTCAACATTGTACAGATCCTGCTATTTTACACCCTTGTACACACACACACACACACACACACACACGCACGCACGCACACACTGGATTCACGTGCTCCATGTCTCCCGGCCCCTACAGTTATCTTTTAGCAAATGATGAGAAGAGAAAACAAACAGAGTAATGCTTCTGCTTTGTAGCGGAGTCCCAGGAGACGGTTCAGTCCGTGAGCCAAGCAGAAGAAGAGGCGAAGCAAGATTTTCACTTAAAAGCCCCAAAAAATAAATAAAAGCACACACATAATGACAATGAGTCGAACTAGACGAGAAGATAGAACATCAGGGAATGAATTCAAATCAGTTAAAACTGAGCATCAGTTTGGAAAAAAAATAAAAATTCCCAAAAAGGTCATGTTTCTGTTGCAGGGTGAACAGAACCAAGTATGGAGGGGGAAAACACACAAGCAAACTGTAACGAGAGAGTTTTAATCTTTAACTTTTTTTTATTAATCATTTTCTTCCCTTTTTTTTAAGATTTTCTTCTTAAATGAACCTGTTCATCAAAGAGCATTTTGTTCATATATAGTTATTTTTTTACAGAGGAAAATACTGTACAACACTTTTTTTATTTCGTTCTCAAAACAGTATCTGGAGGAAAATCAACGGCACACATCTTTATTCCCTATAGTATGATCATTTATTTCCAATGCCAAGCTCAGGAGATAATTCAGTGTATCCACTCCTCAGTCGTACATGTTCGCTCAATAAAATAAAATAAAATAAAATAAAAAACAGAGCATGGTTTGACAATTTTTTTTATAATTTAGTATTACAGTAAGTGAACATCGTTGTGAACTTCTTATGAATTCATTTAAATCTCACAGTTCATGTTAGTGTTTTTGCCCTTTACCTGGCGTCACACGATTTCTTTTTTAATTTCTTTTTATTTATTTATTTTTTTGTATTATTTCAAACTGTCCAATCACAGAAGAAGCAAAAAAAAAAAATAAAAACCAGTCTTTAAATAAACCACAGAAGAACAGTTTGTCGTCACACTAACATCTATTTGTGCATTAAAAGCAAAAAGTGAGTTAAAACAACATCTTTAAAGCAAATTCCCTGTTAAACAATATATTTATATATATATATATATCGTTGTTTTTTTCTTCTTCTTCTTTTTGTTTCGTTTTCAGATGGTAAAAATGAACCTAAAAAGTGCAATAACACCCTAAAAGTATTTTCATCGGAAGGTCACATAAATATTAAATAAAAACCGTTACAACAGGAGCTCAACCACAGCCGAAGGAAAGCAAAATGTGATGACGCTTTTCAATCTGTACAATTTCAACATATAACACACCCCCTGATGCTTCCTCTGCCGTCCGACCTGCTGCATCCGAGTGACCGGTCAATTAACCCCCTCCCTCCCTCCACAGTCGTTATTAACCTCCCCCTACTTACTCACCAATATGCTTCTGAGTGACAACACAACAAAACACTTTAATGCAAAGATGCAAATGGTAACAAAAATATTGTTAAATATACTCACAAGTTATCTATCATCGTCATTTATTTTATGGTCAGCTAATATAAAAGTGCACTGTTCACGCACAAACTGGATTCCTCCACGGGGGGTTCAAAGAACAAGTTTCTCTTGGAGTTAGTTGAACGTTTTTAGCAAATAGTAGAGAACTGTTGAAGCCTGACTGCAGCGGAGACGGACAAAACAGTCGCTCAACTGTCCATGTGAGAACAAAAAATACACAAAAAAAAGGGGGACAAACAGAACTTAACCCCTTTTTGTCAGTGTCTAATAATAATAATAATAATAATAAAACAGAAACAAATGATCAAATGTATAGACACGTCCTGCTTCCCTTTTTTCTGTGTCCACGGCGCAGCAGCTCATCACCCGTGCCAGCAATTTCCTTTTGTATCATCATTCACACACACACACACACTTACATTATATAGTTATATAGAGATTTGTTTTTTGTTTTTCTAAAGTTTTTTTTCCACACACAAAAATGTGAAAAAAAAAAAAAAAGAAAGAATAAAAATAAATTAAAGTCAAACATGCACGCACACAAAAAGACTGATGTGTTGTAAAATGCTTTACATTGCTGGCCCGGCGTGTAAAACGGGGGGCCTAACTCTCCGTGTCTTCATTTATATTTTTGTTTAATGCATAATTGAATTAATAATGTTGGTCATTTTGTAAACATCATGATGAATCGTTTCGAGCCATCATTTTCTTCACGCTGCTGTGTTTATGTTTTTGACGTTGGAAGTCTCTGAATGAGGCCACTTTCTTTTGCCTATTCGTTGTACACAGGGTTTCTCTGTAGTTCCTACAGTCTCTTCTTTTTTTTTTTTTTTTTCATTTGTTAGTTTGTAATGTTTTGTTTATTTATGGGTCAGTATCTTGCTTGTCCAATTTGGAAGTATGAGTGTGGTTAACGGAAGCGAAACTCTCGTCGTCGTCCTTTTCCCCGTCAGGCTCCGCCAGTGAATCATCATTAGAGTCAGTGTTGAGTTCATCTTCCGCCTCGTCTTCTTCCTCCTCCTCGTCCTCCTCTTCATCATCCTCCTCTTCAGCGTGTGCCTCCTCCTCTGCTGACATGTCATCTTCGGCCTCTCCGGACGTCCCCGTGGTGTCGTCCTGAGCTGCCGGCAGACCTAGATGGGGTCCGGGATTGCGGCACGTCATCTTCTTACTGAGGTCGAGCGAGTCGCTGAGACCCAGACCGGCCGCATTTTTCAGGAAGAACATGGAGCTGCTGGTGTCTGTGCCCAGGTTGAGGGAGCTGTCCAGGCTGATGGAGGATGGTAGGTAAGAATGGTTGTACTCAGAGGCGATGCTGGCCGTTTGGTAGACCATGGAGGGGGCGCTGCTGTTGATGTGGGACAACCCATGGAGGCCGCCAGGTGAGGAAGTAGGGAGACTCATGGAGGAAGGAGTGACCGTCGCCACGTTTCCTGCCAGGTGGTGCATCCCCTCCTGTTTTGGTGACACAGATGGCAGCTCCCCCCGCTCTTGCTTCTCGTGCTTTCTCTTGTGGGAGTCCATCTGGGACATGCCCACCACCGTGTGCTTACACTCCGGGAAGGTGCAATGGAAGTGTGAGCACTTGAGCTTATATTTGCAGTCAGGCACCTCGCAGTCAGCGCTGGAGCTGAACTGGCAAAAGCCAGCGGCGCTGATCACATCCTGCTTGCCGTGGTGCTTGCGATGGGCCGTCACCTTGGTGCTGTCGGTGCAGCGGAAGCCGCAGCGCAGGCAGTGGAAGTGGGTGCTGTTGCCGGAGAACTGGCAGTCAGGAAAGTTGCAACTGAGCGAGGATTTGAAGCGCTTGAAGTCGTCTAGGACCAGGTTGTCCACGCGGTCGTGGTGCTGTGCGTGCTTGTACATGTGGGTGCGGCCACAGAACTTGTAGCCGCAGTTCTCACGAGTGCAGTGGTAGTGGGTGACCTTCAGAGAAAACTGGCAGGTCGAGTCCTTGCAGTTTTCATACAGATCATAGCGCCGAAAGCCCTCCAGCATCATCCCCTCGTCAAGCATCTTACGGGACGAAGGAGTCTTGCGGCGCTTGCCAAACGGCGACATGTCCTCGATGATCCAGAAGCGCTTCTTTGCACCGGCAGCCGTGGGCATGGTGATGGTGTTACCTAAAAGAAAGAAGCAAGCATGTTAAAGCATAATCAGCGGATCCACAAAGTAAAACCCACAAACTACAAGCAAATTACTGTCCAGGTTAAAACCCTAATGTTGAACTACACTCAGCCAGAAGTGCTTGCAAGCTTTTATTCCTAATTCCCAGAATGATTAAGGAAGGAGAGGGGAAATGATAGATTGACTGTGAAACATGACACTTTTACAGAGTGTCTCCAGCCTCCAAACAAAGCCGGAGCAGCGAGTCTTAACCAATCCTCTTATCTCCGAGTTGTTTTATGAGGGGCACCCACCTTTTGCAACACCCTGGGGTCACTGCTAATGATGCGATCCCTGTTCTGTACGACAGGAAGCAGTGGGCCTCGATAAAACTTGAGGCGTGATTAAAATAAGAAGCTGCTGATGCAGCCTTGTTAATGGAAACTAAACAAGGCCTGGGCTCCGTGGAACAGGTGCCAAATTTACAGCTTCCTCATAATGCCAAAAGTGAAAGCACACACAAAGGTGCAACTGGAACAAGTTTATAAAATTCTTTTGGCCGCATTTTCACATACATTTATTTATTTTCTGCGTGTCTCTTATTATTTCATCCCTACAGAACAATATTGCATTAAAAGGCTGGACCACACAGTTAAACACTACAAAGAACTCAGTAAGTGAGAATGACAGCTGCAGAGTAGGTTTGTGCTGGGGATAAGTACCTGCAGCATCTTGCACTATAGGGACGTCATTTTTAACTGGAGACGGAGTGGCAATGATGGGGCTGAAAGCTGGTGTGTTGGTTGGCATGACAACACTCCGAGTGGCTCCCAGAGAGGCGCTGAGCAGAGAGTATGACAGACAGGATGGAGAGAGTAGGTATGGGAGCGAGGGGAGAGGAGGTCGGAGGAGAGCAGGGGAAAGAGATGGGGCCTGGAACTGAAGGCCAGGTTGAGGAGCGGAGGGAGGAGGTGGTGGTGGTGGCAGAGGAAGTGGTAGAGGAGAGGAAGAAGGAGGTGCATTGTGGGTAGCACTAGTGTCAGCAGGGGTGGTAGGAGCAGAAGTGGTGGCGGGGCAGCCTTGTCCTGGAGAGACAGGTTGACCAGAAAAGGGTGAAGGACAAGCGAGGAAGGGGAAAAGACATAAAAAGGGGCCAGGTTTCACACACATACACATACACACACACACACACACACACACACATACACACAAAGGGATGGGAGGTAAAAAGAGAAAGATAAAAGATAAGAGAATGAAACAAATGAGGCCCATTCAAGACAAAGTAACCCAAAGACCAGCCAAAACAACAATGATGAGCGCAGTGAATCATATCAGCAACATGTGAAGAAACGTGAAAATCACAGCCAGGCTCAGATAAAAGAACAAACAGAGCAAAGTTCGAGAAAATATAAGCACTTTTTTTTATTACATTTTTTTGTTGTTGTTGTTGATGATGTTTAGCCAACAGAAATTGCTAAAGTTGGCATTAAGCTGCAGGCATGATGATCTCGGGCCAAAAGGAAATGCTATAACGTCTCTTCAGATCAATAACTCAGACCGTTCATGTACGGAATGGAGGTTTTATGGCGATGACCAAGCAAGCTGCAAAATGTCTCGTCCACAACTCAGAACAAAAGAGAACAGCCTTTGTCATCAGCCTCATGTTTAATGACTCACAGGTCTATTGATTGTGAGTCAAAGCACTGATACAGGAAATGTATGATTAACAAATACTGTACACAAAATGACAAGTTACTGGTATTCTGAGCGAAAAGGGCATGGATTAAGTGAGGATGTGAAAAACCTTAATTGATTTTTAAACTAAATAAAAACCAAACGTTTGGTTGCTGACTGTAAAAATGTGTTGCTTCTCACCTGCTGGAGAGCTGTCATTGCCTACAGGAGTGCTGGTGCAACTTCGGTCCTGGTTGGAGGACTCAGAGGAGAGCCCCAAGGGGCTGCCTCCACCCCCCATGTAGTCCAAGTAGTCATCAGTCTCATCAATGACAGCAGAGGAGTAGTTGGAGACAATGCCTGGCTGGGCCCCCATGGGTCCAGAGCCCAAACCAGTTGAGTGCTGCACCTCGTCCACTCTCTGGCCAAGCGGCATCACCTGTGAAAAGAAGCCGTCGTTATACTAAAAGCACACTCAAAATAAACTTTGTTAGAGGGTTAGGTGTTGATTTTTGGCATCCAAACAAGAATTCTTCAAGAAGTCAAAAGCATTTTTCAAAGGATGAACCTCATAGTTCTGGCTTATGACAACTACAATATGATAAAAAGCATCAAACAGAACAAGAAAGTCGACATGCTTAAATCAAAGCCAGGTACACAATGTGCTTTGGTGGTTTAGAGAAAAAAATTACTCCAGTGAGATATTTTCAATAAAAGGACGTCATAAGTAATGTGTCATCGACTGGTATGACTACAAATTACTGGTACTCTCCTTTTTAAAGAACGTCTTTCCATGAATGTGACGCATTTTACAGGAAACACAACCATCTTTAAAAAAGGTGTCTAAAAACAAACATTTAGCGCTTTTTGTAGTGGAATTGTGCTTTTTGGGGGTTTGTGCGGTTGTACCTGGGATGGGACTCGGTCAAAGTTCTTCCCCAGCATTCGCCTCATGTGTTTGCGTGCGTGCGAGGTCATCTGGTGCTTGAGCAGGAAGGAGAACTGGCAACCTTCTCGGATGCAGTGGAAGTGGCTGTTGACTTGGTTATACTTGCAACCTGCCAAAGAGAAAATAGCGACAGCTGTTAACTCTCCATCTACAGATTAATTTGTCTTCGGCTCATTGCAAGGTATCCAAAATCAGCTAAAGCGCTAAAGGCAATAGCACCAATGTGGAGGTGTTGTGATGAGATTAAACAAAAGGTGAAATATTTTTAGTTTAGTTTTTTTTTTTACCCCTTTATTTCATGATATAGCGCTGACAAAAGAGGGATCGGGTTTCAAAGTGTTTCGGAGTGTACACGTAGGAGGATTATTAGATCACCGGTGTCACACTGAGCAAGTCAAGGCTTCTGTGCACTAAACCTGTGGAGCTCTTTTATTACACTGACATGCTTTATTCAGTTAGGAATTTACATAAATAAATTCTCATTTTCTGTGGGCCAATAATGCACACATCCCTCCAAACCAAAGCAAATATACGATTATTACCATATTAAATTCATTTCTCAAAGTATCTCCATTGTCGTTTCTCCTTTTGTTCTGCATTGTTCTGCTGTCTGCTTCACCGTCTTCCGTTCTTTTCTCTTGTTTTAACTGGTCTGTCTCTAATTGCTTTATGATTTCAAATTAAATGATTGTTCCGTTTTGTGCCTGTTAATCGAATACCATTATATAAAAGCAGGCAGAAATAATTGAAAGAGTAACGTGCCGGGCAGGTGCTAGCATGTTGGTAACCATGGCATCCAGTTTAAGAGAAGCAAAAAAAACATGTCTGTGTCATCAAATAGCTTTTGCACACACGGTGTTTTAGGCACGCAAAGTTGTGCAAATAACAGTAACCTCTGTGACTCTGAGGCCCTTTTGTGAGACAGAAACCAGGTAACATCATCAGCGGTGCTCAGTTTAATGTTGCTGCCATGGATACTGGCAACCCATCAATTCTTTATGACGAGAGCGGTGGCGTTTGTAATCCTTTCTGTTTTTTCTCCCCCCTCTTCCCAAACAATACAGTTGACAGATCAGGCTGGGGACAAAAAACAGCTGTTTAGGGCTCGGTTTTGTTTGCTTTTGTGTCTGCGTTTTGAAAAGCTTGTGTAACCGCCTGAAAAAAACAGATCACTTTTAATTCATTTCTGCGTGTGTGTGATGGCAGCAGTGGCTGTGAGGCGCAGCTTCACAACACAAACAGGCCAAACCAGACAAGCCAGATAATTAACAAACACAAACCTAATTGCTCATTTCTGACGGGGGCAAAAGAAAGAGGAAAACAACCTGGATGTGATTGCCCTCTTTGACATTATTGCTCATAAAGCAGTACAGGCGAGACTTCCTTTGGGACTTGAGGTGCCATTGTGAATATACAAAAACAGAGAGAGAAAGTCTACAAGGCAGCCGTATTTTATGACTATTAAGCCGTTCACAAAGCTCGACACCATGTTTGCCAACAATGGTCTCTCTCCCTTTGTAAACACAGAATATCCTCTTGTAACAGATAGCACAAATCAGTCTACAATAGTCACTCGCTACTTCGCGTTTCGTTTATCGCGGACTCGCTCTATCCCGGTTTTTCAAAATAAGACTGGACATGACACACAATTGGCCGATTGAGCCGCACAATCAGCATGGAATTTTTATTCAAAATTTATTATTTTTTAATTATTTAGCACCTCCTGCACCTTTGTGCAGCCCATATTGCAGGATAAACTTCCCGCTGCAGCTGATCAGTGTGCAGAGCGGAGAAGTGGGCGTGGCCAAGAGCGCTTGCAGGTGGCAAAGAGCAGAGGAAGGGAGCTGAAATTATGATATTCTGTGCTCTTTTAGAGCATTTAGAGTTTAGAAACATTGTTTAGAGTGTGGGAAGGGTTTAAAACACCTTTATTTATACTGTATATATTTAAATAATAAAATAAATTACTGTACTACTTGTACTACTATTCCTACTTCGCGGTTTTTCAGAGTACTGATCCTCTGCAATAAATGAGGGGCTACTGTACATCTTTTTCACTTTAACTCCTTTAGATCCACACAACTTGACATAATATGATCAGAAGCTGCTCATGATGACTTGGATGTTTCGGTGGACGAACGTTCACAGGTTCAAAGTGATTCTCATTCTTACCTAGCCTCCCACACTCCTCTCTCTTGGTGAAATATCTAAAGCCATTGGCGGCTCGGCGTTCTGCCTTCTCGTGCTTCTTGATGTGCCACGGCAGCTTGGTGGTGATGTTAGTGACGAAGAAGCAGCCAGGCCTCAGACAGTGATAGTGGCCCCTCATTCTAAACTCGCAGTGCTGTAAGTGGAGACAAACAAGTCAAAGACTGATGATTAATTTGGTTTGATTTATCTTGTGCGCAAAGTCAACACCTTTTTTTTTTTTTGGCTGTTTGGAACATCCCACGTTTCTAAGTACAATCACTTTCCTCCATCAGGCCCCATAAACCCCCTCCTTCTCTCTAACATGTCTGTACACTGCCATCTGTTTGTGAGGCTCGGATCCCAAAGGACCAGGCCAAATAAGATCTGCTCAGTTCAGGAGACTAAATGGAGGAGGAAGGGGGAGCAGAAGGAAGGGGGGAGGCGGGGACTTTTTGTGAGATGGGTGATTTTCGACACATTAATGAATTCATTTAAACGTTCTCCAAATACTGGCTCACGAGAGCAGGCGGGGGATGCCATTTAGGTTTCATTTGCCAAGCATTCCCCTGATTTTTGCCCTATTCCAGACAGCCTTGTTTACTGTGCAAGTGACAATGATTTATTGGGTAATATCAACTAAATTGGCCTTTTCTGAGAGGAGAATGCGGCAGTCAAAATGACATCATTGACATATAAACAGGCATTACTGGGGTGAGTCGACTGTCTTTCTCAGCAGAGATGGAAGACGAGGAGCAGTGGTTGTGAAAGCCTTGAGTCAAATAACCTCAAATACTGGTCTAATAGATAGCATACTTCACACTTAGAAACCTCTGAGAGATGACAGTTTGTGATCCGGCTGCTGGCTGAGCTAGAGAGCCACACTCACCTGGTTGGGACAGAGACACTGAAGAGAGTAGTAGGAGAACTGGTCGCGGACGTTGACCAGGTTGTTGTTGGGGTTGATGTGGTCCAAACAATGGGACTCTGCCTTTCCAGAGGTCTTGCACACATACTTGCAGTTTCCAAACAAGCAGTGGAAGTGGAACTTGTTTGAATACTTGCAGTCAGTAGCTAGACATGGATCGCTGGATTTAAAAAAAAATAAAAGAAAAGAAAATATGGTTAAATCGGATCTTGGGGGTGGAAACAATTATTTGAGCTTTGAATGACACAAGTATTTTGCATACTTTTCCTGAAACTGCAGAAAACCAGGTTTGACTTGTGGCTTGGCATTTTCCAAGGAGGTGGTGGCCAGAGGGGAGTTTGCTGGAAGGTTGGGCATTGAAGCGGGCATCTGAGGGATGCTGCCAGCCAGTTGCTTCCAGGCCAGCAAAGAGGGAGGAGGAGAGCTGTAGCCACCAGAGGAGGTGAGGTTGGCCACATCCATGGAGGGATTACTAGCTATAGAGACTGGGGCGATTGGCTGCAGTGGAGCTGCCTCACTGGACTCCTTGCTGTCACTGAACTGCGACTCCGGCTTTACTTTCAAGGTGGCTCGAAGGTGGAAGCTAAGGGACCAGATGGAACCTCATTTTTATACTGATCAATAAAGCAAAGCGGTGTATTTTCTAAGCAAGAACTGGCGTGACACTCACTTAGCGTGTTTTATGGCCCCATCCACCGTGCTGAAGAGGGCACCACAGTCCTCTACCAAACAATGGAAGTGCACTTTCTGAAGAAAGTCACACTGCGCCTCACAGAAGTCATCCGTGTCAAACCTTTGCATGAACAAATGGAAAAAAAAAAAAAGGCTACGAATGTATTGGCTTCTCAAACAAAGACGATAACTGGTTCAGCCTGTCATCTGACAGTAATTTTCAGATCTGTCATACTGTAAATTACAATGCTCTGGAATGATAGGATTATTTTTTGTTTCAGGGGGTTTCCACTCAAAAACATGCGATACCTAGTCTTTACAAGAAAATACAAGACTGCACGAGACAGAGCTTTTAGCCCTTTTACTGTCTTCATAAAATGATTTTTATTCACCTGCGAAGGTATGTCCTCCAGATCTCAGTGGGGTTCTCTGGCCTCTTCAGCACTCGATTCAGATACTGCGCTGCCTCGGAAGAGTCGTTGGCTTGTCCCCCCTCCAGCTCTGTTTTTAGGTTAATGGCATTGAAGAGGGCAGGGTTCACCTGTGACATCTACAAAGCACACAGCACATGAGCAACCAGCCACTGGGTTAGCCGAGCATTTGCAGGCTTGTTGCTCACATGTTAGTGACACAGTGAAAACCAACAAACAAATACATGCAGAATCTGGCAAATCTACTGAGAGCTGCAAGAATGACAAACATCCAGGCTTTGCTTGAGTTCAGGCCAGACATGTTTGCGAAGGATCCTCTGGGGGCATTTGTTAAGTTTTTATGTGGTGTCTCGAATAAAGACTCCAGAAGTCTGACATGTCAGCAGTGGAGTTGCTTGTGTTTAATGACTGAGAAAACATTTAACAAATAATGTGTGTATATGCAAGAGAAGCACAAAGTGGAAAGGGAGGAGATGTTGATCAGTTGTTGAGAGCAACAAAAAAAATGGAGATTAATCTGCCATTACATCATCAATGTGATGGAAACCACCCAGAACATTTGTATCAGTCAGATAAGATATATGGGTAAAGCCACGTCCATTTTAATCTTCACAAAAACATACACACGTTCAAATTTCCATACGCTAACGTTTAGACTTGTTAAAAAATGAGGGCAGCGCCTTCCTGTTTTTTTTTTCCCTACGACTTTTTAATCAAATAATTTATAAACTCCATAAATAAATGCAGAGTGAGGCGAGGAAGGAAAAGTATAAAGGGGGGAGGGAAAAAAATGGACGGCAAGTTCAGAACAGCTCATCAAAAAACAAACATCTCTATATATCTGGCATGGCACCCAGCTCCTGCTTCATTATATTAATTTGTGAGAGGTGCAGCGAAAATTACACCGTATGAAAAATGGCTGGAAAATTTAAATGATACAAACTCATCTTATTAGCGGTGAAACATTAAAAAACAAACAGGCCCCTCCGTGTCCCGCTAATTTGTCTTGGGATGAAAGGCGCTTGATGGATGGATCTTACCTTATTCATAAGCGAGGATAAAAGAGATGTATTCGCTGGTACAGGGTGTCCGTTTGATTCATTGCTGGAACAAGGAAAATGAACAATGTTTCGTCAAGATTTGCATGAGAACAGTAAATATTACTATTTATCACCAAGGTGTGCAAGTTTAATGAAGAAGAAAAAGGCTGTCAGCTCAAAAAAAGAAAAGGAAAAACTGGTGTTGACTATTGATAAGTAATTTCAATACAACAGTATAGATTAAAGATTTTAAATGAACTGCAATGTATTAATACCTGTGGTCTTTCTTGCTCAGATCCAAGCTGTGCTCCTGTGTAGAGTCTTGGGAAGCCCCGGAGTTGGCGTCCACAGGCTCCTGCTTCACTTGAATCAGATTGAACTGGCTGGCTGAAGCCGGCTGCCCATTCCCTGAGGATCACACCAGAGATGCACAGAAGAGACAACAAAGTTATTGTTGGTCAGCACTATTACCCTATGACAAGATCCAATCTGACTTCTGTCCTGGCCCGAAAAGAATACTCTGAGTGATAATTATTGCAAAATTATGTCAGGCCGTCAAGCCTTTTAAATGGTGATTGAGAGGCGGGAGATATGAGGGAAAAAGACTCCTTTTTCTGCAGCACTTGTCACAACTCATTTGCCAGGCTGCCTCTTAACTGGTCATTAAGTGAGATGCTAATGCTGAGGGAAAGTGGCAGTCTCAGAGTGGCCACCCCCCTCCCTTCCCACCTTCTCGAGCTTCTTGTTGGCCTGACGACGGATGGCGGCCAACGCCACGGAGCATACCCACAAGGAACAGAAGCGCTATGTCGGTCAGATTGGAGCTGACAGCCAATCAGATTGGTTCAAATAGCGTGACCTCTCTATCACGGTCTCCTCCAAATAGGTATTCAGTAAATGCTTTGTGTGCGGACAGCGGCGCTGAATTGAAATAAATAAACACAAGGGGATGACCTGAGGAATAAACGCTGACAGGAAGGTGAATTCAGCCCTCCCCAGTCTCGTGGGATTGAAATATTAATTTGTCCTCAGGCTAAACAGAGAAGGCTGCGCTTCTGGCTGACAATAAATGACGGTGAAACTTAAAAAAATAAATGTGAGTGGGAGGTGTGCCACCTCTGGCATAATGTCTGAGACACTAAAACTGGAGAGCACCGACAGATGTTTTGGGGCTTTTTCTTGAAAAATCAGTTGTGTAGTAATCGAAGCTGGCGTTGAGGCATAGTGACAAATAAGGTCATGGGCAACCAAGTGTGTGCCCTTAACCCTCAGCCTGGTGAGGATCCTCTCAGATTTATTTTTTAAATTTTTTTTGCAGGAGAGGACATCAAGACCAGCCTACGTTAGGGGGGAAACTGAGCAGAGTTCGCCCCCGTTACAAAATGACCCAAAGACATATCAGGCAGAATAGGAGTGGAAAAGCCAGTCTTGGGCCTTGTCAGCTGAAAGCTACGAAACGGGGAAGTGTCAGTGTCAGTTCAGTTTGACAAAACTGAGGTTGGAGGGGCTGGGGGACGGGCGGAGCAAAGGAAAACAGCAGTCAAACAATAATGCGTCTGGTTTGAGGTCACCGAATGCTTACCAAGTCTCAATCCCTTCCCCCAACTTGATAAGAGTATACCCAAAATTAACTAGCCAGACAAATCCTGCCTTGTCATTGACAATTAAATCAACCGGCAGACAAAACGAGAGCATATTACATCAAGAGCACCGCTCACTGTATGATCTGCATACGATCACAAAGCCGAGCGTAATATCATTTCTCTTAATGCGAAGATAAGTTGACTTTTTAAGTTGGATTACTGAGGGGGAAAAAAAAAGAAAACGCACTTCGTGAAATTATTTCTTTTCTATTCACTTCCTACGGAGGGAGAACAAATGAGTTTGACTCAAAGCAGCTTCTTTCTGGAAATTATCCAGGAATAATGCACCACCATGTAATTACTCCGGATAAGATACAGAGCTTGTGAAAGATCATTTGTACCGTGTGTCTAATTAGTAAACCCTTCAGATGCTTGAATCTCTGGGAAAAACACTTAGGGGTAAATTAGAGCGGGACATTAATAAAAAATAAAAAAGAAGAAGAAGAAGAGAGTTATACTGAATACACAAACAAAAAAAAAAAGACTCAGTTCATTGTAAAACAGGTAAAGGTTCACAGCACAATGAGAAAATAAATGCAGTGAAAAATAACTGTGACTTTTTTCACACTTTTTTTTGACAGAGAAGCTCAAACCACTTCCTCCATTTTAGCCCCAAATGTCCTTCTCACACATTTTTTTGAAGCAAATATGAGAAACAAAACCACAGCTACCTCTCCATCCTGTGTCTGTGTGAACTTTTACAAAAATCTTTATGATTGAGAGTGGGGGGGGTTCATGTCAGCCCGTGGGTTTCCGAGCAGAGAGATCTGAGCAGTAGTCAAATGAGAGGGATGGCGGAGGCACCATCTGTGGAGGCCCCACCCTCAGCAGGTGCCTTCTCAGCGTTGGTGCTACCTGCTGGAGGCCCAAAGGTGGAGCTCAGCCTGACAGCCTGGGCTCAGCTCGGCTCCCCGGAGCAGCTGCCTCAACATTCTCCCCGGGCCTGTCCTGCTCTGGGAACACCACCAGGAATTGTAATCCTTCCCCTCCTTCCCCGGAGAGGTCCCATTTTACAACCACACCACCACACATGCTCAGTCGGAGAACCTTTTCCAATGCACGCTATTAGAATTAAATACTTTTTTTTTCATTTTAAAGGCTTTTGTTTTGAGCAACACGATAAACAAGCCAATTACTTACAGACTTATTTGAATTCAGTTCAAAACAAACACGTTTTTGTGAGAAGATGTCTAAAATTCAGAAAGTGCGTCTTTCTTGTATCAAAGCCTGTTTCCTCGCTCGGGTGCATTGAGTCATTTCTACCTCAGTGATTTCACTTCTTTTTTTTTATCAGTTTGTATAGAGGATTAAAAAAAAGTTTTTTTTTTTTTTTTCTTCCTGCAATTTCTGAACTTAATTTCATTCCACCTCCATTTGCTTGGAACGAGGGCAGACAGAGATAAGAGACTGATGATGAGCAAACATGTTCAACACAAGCCCCCGAGAGCCCCCCACTTTGAACATCATAAGAGACTTTTACAGGCTCTACTCTCCCCTGTCAGCGCATTTATCTCCAAATGGATTGTGAGTATCTAACAAACGATCAACACAATAACAAATCCAGAGCAGAGGACCATGCCTCTGGTTTGTCCCTTGAAGCCTGAAAGCGAAGGTTCTCCTGCTTTTCTCTCCACTTTGGGAGGGGGTGACCTCAGGGTGGACTTTACCTTCACCGTCCACTGTCACTTTTAGAGTATTCTCATTCATTTTATATTTTTGTCGCTAGCAAAACTATAATAAAATATGCAAAAGTAATCAATACTTGACCTTAAAGTGTTAAATCAAAATGTTTAAAATGGGGTTAAGTGGAAATGTATAGCAATACATATCTTATCTGTTGTGGGTAGCACTGAATGACTGTTGTTTAAAGTAACAGGGTTTAATTAAAACCATGTTATATGAGTTTGTACGTTTATGAAATGTTGTTTCCATAAACAGTGATGAAAGTTTTTAGATTTAAAGTGTTTTATGATGGCAGCGATTCAGTTCGGTCTTGAACATGTTCAGATTAGCACTGAGCTCGTCTGTCAGGTCAATACTCCATTCGTCCAAACTGAGATTGTTCGGGAAGCTGAACATGTTCATAACCTTTTGACAAAACTCCACATCCAAGGATCTAAACTATTGTTTATTTTATTTACCCTTTATTTATATAGTTTGTCTCATTGAGTCACAAGAACTCATTTTCAAGAGAGACCTGTTTTTGGGAGCAAATGGTTGGGGATAAGAGCCTTGCTCAAGGGCCCAGAGTGGGGCAAATGAGGGTGGAGGCAGGTGTGGGCGTTTCACTTTTCCAACCACATTTTGATATTGTCAGTCCGGGGAGTTGAACCTGCAACTTTCCAATCACAGGTCCATCTTCTCTAACCTCTGTGCCACCACTCCCCAACTTATTGTTTTTTTTTTTTTTAAGATTTATTTGAGTAAACACATACAGAATAATGATTATTTGTAAAGTGACATACCTGTGTCTGGGTTGTTGGGGGACTTCAGGGCGGCAGCTGCCAGTCTTGCCATCATGGGTGATATCAGACCTTTGCTTGCTGAGAGCTTCTCCATGATGGAAGAGTTTGCAAAGGAGGATGGAGTAGATGGCAAAGAGGTGTCTCCCCCTACAGTAGAGCCACCTTGGGTTGAGGAGTCAGTGGGCATGGAGTGAGCCCCAGAAGATGTGACTGTTATCAGGCTAGCAGCAGGTGGGGGCGGTTGGAGAGGCAGCCTGGACATGAGGGGGAAAAACGGGTTGGAAGTGGCCAGAGCGCTGTTTGGAAGAGCAAGGACCGGCATGTTGCTGGGCAGAGCCTGAGTCAGCAGGCTGGACATGCGCTGACCCACACTGGACATGGACTGGGTGAGCTTGAGGGTGTGGCCTGGCATGGAAGAAGAAGCGGTGGTGGGTGTGGTCAACAGGTGCGGAACAGTGGTGGACTGCTGGGTGGTAGGTGAGGCACTCAGGCTGGAGTTCTTGCTGCTAATGGCTGAGAAGTCCATCAGATCATCGTTACTCGACTCCTCAGGTTCGTCTTTAGGAGCCAGAAAAGTGGAGGAGAGGCCCATCACGCCGGAGGAGCGGATGTGTCGACGCTCGTGTTTGCGTTTGTGGGAGGTCATCTGGCTGGTGGAGGTGAAGGTGAAGCCGCAGCCTGAGCGGATGCAATGGAAGTGGTTGGTGGCCTTGCTGTACACGCAGCCCTCGTACTTGCACTCCTCATACTTATAGAACTTCTTGAAGCCATCCTTGGCATATGCATCATCCTTGATGTGGTAGCTCTTGTGCTTCTCAATGTCACACTTGTTCTTGAAAGTGAACGTACAGCCCGGGCGTCTGAAGAAAATAACAGGAGTTAAGAAAAAATTAAGAACCATGATCTGTAAGAAGGCAACCTCAGTATAGATTTAAACACTCCAAACAAAAACCTACACTCAGGGAAATTTGATGACAAATTAGAATATTTTCTAATGGCTCATTTGATTTATACACCATATGACACTTTGCATGAATATTTCCTAAGAGTATACCATATTTTCTGGACTATAAGTCTCTTCTGAGTATCAAAGTCAAAGTCAAAGTTCCTTTATTTGTCATATGCACCACATGTGGTACATGTGGTGGAATGAAATTGTGTACACAGGGTCCCAGTTACATCCCAAAAAAAAAAAAAAAAAGGTATAAATTGTAAAGAAAAACAGTCAAAAGATCTAAGATATGAACTAAAGAAATATGCTAAACTAACAATACGCTAAGCACTAATAGTACAAAAACAAAATGCTGAACAACAGCAACACAAATAGTATAAGTCGCATCATTCAAAAAAAAAAGCCTCATAAAGAGGAAAAAACAATATAAAAGTCGCTTCGGAGTATAAGTCGCATTTTTTTAGAAGTGTATTTCACAAAATGCAAAAATAGACATTTAATCTGAAATAATATTAACACACCTGGGAACCTGAACAGGCCTCATTAACACAATAAAAAAACGAATCCGAGAGCAAGTTACAGGTAAATTCACCAGTTTCATTCCACATCACTTTTGGGTGCATTTTACTTGTGTTAAGTTTTTCAAAGTATTCTCAAAAGTGAATTTTTTTTTTTTTTAGCGGAAGGTGTAGCAATAGAGGAACAACGTATAGTTGTCAAGAGCCTAGAGGGCCCTCTCGCAGCTGCAAATAGTAAAATTTACTTTTTGGTTCATGTCAGTATGAATGAACACGTCAGTCAAAAAACTGCATCATGATTAGGGAAAAAAATGTATATAAGTCACAGTACTGGTCAAACTATGAAAAAAGAGTGTGACTTATAGTCTGGAAAACAAAAATTTGATGCCAACTTAAACAAACTAAACTATTTTTACTTATCTATTTCACCTTGTAAAATACTTGATTTTTTTTCATGAACTTTTTATCTAAACTAAAGTTGCTAATCGTTAAATGATCTTCTTGGTTGTGCTATCACTTTTAAGGACTAAATGTTACTGTTTGGTTTTATCTTTAAAAAGAGGAACAACCTGTTCTTTTTTTAATCTTTTGTGTTGGCATTTTTGTAACGGTCACAATTGTTTGTTAGGATGTCACATTTATTGTGATAATCCGGTGATAATTAAATTTCTTGAATCACCTTTTCCAATGTGTAAAGTTACAATGGTCTTTTTATTACAGTTAAAAATAAATCAGTACTCTGAATACCATCCACATCCTGAGGTTAGTTCACCTGCAGTGGAAGTGTGTGGTCTTCTGCCCGTAGAACTGACATCCGACCGTGCCGCAGTCCTCTGTGGCTCGGAATCTCTGGAAGCCGTCGTTGATCAGCTGGGCGTTCTTTTTGTGGAAGTTTTCATGGGTCATGACGTCCGAGGTGCTGGTGTACACCTTGCTGCACCCCACCTACGAAGCAGAGATGAAGCACGGTGATGGAAAACGAGATCTGGGCCGACGCGTGCATGTGAGTTTCGGTTTGCGAGAAAGCTCTGAAAAAGGCAGCTTCTGAAATGCTGTGCTTTAAAGAGATCTGATATACTGTATAAGCTGTGGAGAAGGGAGCATAGTGTGGTTAAGAAAATGCTAGTGGCCTAGAAATGAGTGGGGGAAGGCTGTTTTCTCACATTCATTGTTTTAATTTGTGGTAATGCGCATGTGAGCATTACAGGTTTCATAATAACCCTAAATTGGAAACAATCTTTGTCATCGTTGTGACAACTGGAAAGAAACAATAAAAGCATAGGGACTGAAAGAGGTGGTGGTCACAGAAGGCTCCCGAAACTACAGTATCTTCCTGGCAAAGCAGCCTTTCAGAAAATGAAAATCATATTTGGAGTGAGATGGTGGAGATGCCACAAAACTTACTGTAACTCCGAGCGGGGGGGAAATATATAAAGGGGTGGTGGGGCAGAAGAAACCACACGAAAGAAAGATCACTATCTGCGTCTTTAGTTTAAAATGTTCTGGTAAGAACAAGTCGTTTGAGCCAACATTGTGGGGGAAAAAGCAGGTAATGTTTGAATTTAAAGCAGCAATTGTATATCATCTGTGACACTTTTCAGCCACACAAACCGGGCAACTTCTCCATACTGAGTCAAACAATGAAGAAAATGTCACTCTGTTTTGTTTCCGCCCTAAATCATGGGAGCCGATGCCAACATCTGCAGGTTCTCAGCGACAGTGAAAACATAGACTGAAATGTCTTAATAACAATTACGTTGTGAGAAAAAAAAAAACTGCAAAGAAACGTATATATCTCAAGCCATCCTCTGCTGCCCTCGGCTCAGTGACACACAGCAGATGAATAAAAATTAAACAAATCCAGAAGGAGGAATCATCTTCAGCAGGCGCCTTGGTACTAAAAGATGAAAAATGTGTAGTTTATATAAACACCTAGCTAAATTTGATCCATGCCAATTAAGGAGCGAAAATGAGATGGTGGGCAAAACACCAGCGGCCATACATGGATTCACCCCTATATTTTATTTTAATTTACTTAGGAGAGTTTTTGTTTTATTTTTTAAAAGTGTAAACCCATATTAAGGATAAAAGCTATACGTGTGACTCTTTCCCTCAAATATAACGGTTTGTTGTTTTCCAGAAGCGTTTGCTTCTTAATGTTCCTTTAGGCACAAAGTTTTATGATATAAAAGTTGCTTAAAAGGACTTTAGCTTTGTAGAAACTGAGTTCTGGTTTATTGGTTTACACTAAAGCACGTGTTGTTTGTGTAGCAACTGAAAAAGAAAAGTCCACGTTTAATTTTGCAACTCTTTGCAAACCAAAAGATCAGTCAGGTCATCTGGATGTTTTTTTTTTTTTTTTTTTTTTTGAGATGTTGCCTCCTTCATCCAAAGGACTTCATCAGTCCGAGGAGCCACAACAAACGCAGTCTCACAAGCAGCACACTCACATAGTGGACCAACCAGTTTGCTGGTGATAAGATGGTTTCTGGAGTCCACCCTCTCCCCTGTCAATTCCTCTGAGGCAGCCATAGCCATAGTGGTTCAAAACATTAAAGTTCATGTGCAGTAATAATAATGCGTGTGCTGTTTGTGGGACTGAGTTTGTTTGTGGCTCCTCGGACTGATGAAGTCCTTTGGATGAAGGACAAAACATCTTAAAAAAAATAAACCTTTCAGAGGAACTGACTGAACTTTGCTGGATTTTTTAAAACCTGGATTATTAAGCATGAACTTTTTTTTGAACCATTTAGGCTATGGCTGCCTCAGAGGAGTAGACGGGGGAGAGTGAGGGCCCCAGAAACCATATTATCACCATAAAACTGGTTAGCCCACTGTGTGAGTGTGCTGCTTGTGGGACTGAGTTTGTTTGTGGCTCCTCGGACTGATGAAGTCCTTTGGATGAAGGACGAAATGCCTCAACAACAACAAAAGAAAATGTCCAGATGACCTGACTGAACTTTGTTGACATTTTTCCTGGATCACTGAGCATGAACTTTGATGTTTGGAACTCTTTGCAACATTTTTCACAGTATTTATTCTCATAACCAATGAGCTAGTTTAGTTTTATTTAATGCTTAAGCATTACGAATCAGGATTTTAGGGGGTTTTGTGTGTTCACGTGCAAAAGCCTTCATGCGCACTCATCGTACATGTTTGTGGGTTTACTGTAGGTTTGTGTGTAGGTGGGTGCAGAGCAGTGAGTTTGTGTAGTGTACCTGCATGCAGTGGTAGTGGGTACTTTTTCCATTCAGGTGGCAGCCATGATAGTAGATGCTGCAGTCATCCAGAGGGCTGAAGCGCATGAACCCATGCTGCAGGGAGTTGTCCCTCTTCTTGTGCATGTTGTAGTGCCTGATCACGTCCTGCTTGCTGGTAAACCTCTGAAAAATTGGAGGAGGGGTGCGGGTTGGGGGGAATATACAGCAACAGGTTAGTGTTAATGTAAAGCATTCACAGAATCAGCAACAAGTCACTTTATCTCTGGAGGCAGCAGCTGAAGTATGCAGGAGCCAGTTGGCAGTTGGGACTGGATGTACATACACACTGCAACCGAGATTTTTTTTTTCTTTTCTTTTTTTAAAGATGCCACATTCTGTGGTTATTGATTTACTCTGCATACATCACAGTCCTTTCCAAAAGCAGACCCAAAGGCTCTGGAAGTCTCTGATCGCAAGAGAAGCTCCTACATGCAACATACTTTCCCAAACTAGCACTTGTCTTTATGTTTGTTCGTTTATCTTTTAACAAAATGTCTTTTTTTTTTTTTTTATTAAGATGAATCAATTGACATGCAAGATCACAGTTCTTGTGTTTTTCAGTCTGGAAGAAATGATGTTCCGTGCAGATGGTTTCTCCGACGTGCACAGGGGAAAACACAAGACAACAGAAACAAACAAACAAGTCAACCAAAAAAAAAAAAAAAAAAAATTCCTATTCAATTCGCCAAGATATGATTCCATTTTTAATTAAAGCATAGCGCATGGGTTTTTGGTGCAGGTTTCAGCTGTAATGATGAATGAATATGCTAAGAGACCCGCCTTCTAAAATTACATCTAAACATACAAATTAAAAAAATAAATTCCTCCCACAGTCAGAAGTCAGGAAGGGGAAACAGAAAAAAATCACTCCGTGGAGACCTGCTGCAACCAAATCTGCTGTAATTGGGTTTAAGCTGATGCTATAGAAACCGAAACAGGAGAAGCTTAAATCAATGAGACAGTTCTGTCTTTAATCCACGTCTATCTGCAGCTGAGAAAAAAAAAAAACATCAGAAAGAACTATTCTAAAAAGAAACTAATTGCTGTACAAAGTAGGGTAATTGCTGTGTGTCATGTGTTCCATAAAAGCTAAGATCTCACACAGCTGCTCATTTCCTTTTTCTTGGACTGTTTCCCGCTGTATGTTTCTAAAACATCTTGTTGGAGCACACACTTCATTAGTTTTTTTAATCTGACTAATAAATGCTTCATCACTTCTTGAATCTTTTTTTTTTTGTGTGTGTGTATGTGGAAAAACCCCAGGTCTCAGTTCTGTTCAATGATCTTTCTGGTATTTAATGGGAGATGATGACCGGAAGACGAGTTGAGCTGTGGTCATGGTACATTCGATCCATCAAGCCGTTCAAAATAGGCCATGGAGAGAGCTGACTGGGAAAAAGATCTCATTTTCAGTTGAGTGGTGATGAAGGTTGGGAGCCACTTGCTACATTTATTTTAGGATTCCCACTAGTGTGGCAAGATGCGCACTCTCTGCTCAAGCACAAGCCCATGAAAGGAGAATGTTAGGTCTCAGCCAATCGCCCGCAGGCTGGCAGTGGGATAATATTCCAGGAGTGTGTGTCATGTAACATTTCATGAGTTATCACTCTGAAAAGGGCTGCTCATCACAGCCTGCCAGCATTCTTTTTTTTTTCAGTGTATTGACATCCCGAGAGCTGCCTTCCAAAGCATATCTGTGTTTCCACGCAACACAAAAGTAACAGAGAAATGTGGGCCTGACCATGGAAATTGCCACGATAACCTGAACTAACACTCTAAATAATGACACGAAATGATTTTCCTTTGTGTTCTCCAAGAATGTGTCTCATCAGACTGTGAAGTGGGATTCATGCAGAAAATGAAAGCGTAGATTTGCGCTTCTCACCACATAAACAACGTTTATTGGGAGGTAATCTCTGCTGATCGGGAGCAGACAGAAGATTACAGCAAAGACAGCTCAATTCAGAAAATTGTGAAGAAAGGGAGAAGTCGTTGCGCTCGCGCTAAGCAGATTTTTTTATTTTTATTTTTTTACACCTTTGACAAATCTACCCGTGTTTTCTAACTCCCTCCGGCCATATGCTACAGCAAACACAAGGCCTGTTTTATGATCTGCTTTGTGTTTTTCTCTCCCTGTACTGCGGTGTACATAACATGTTGTGGGACCAGGGAAAGATTAATAATGTGAGAGTGGATTAAAGGCAGGCCCCCTTACAGTGGCAGTGGCTTAAAAAAACAGAACAAGTAGATAAAAGCACCACGTTTTAGCATTATCAGTGTAAAAAAAACTGTCAAAGATAAGCTGTGCCTGCCTGAAAACTGAACAGATGTAAATATCAGCAGCTTGTTCAGCAAACTGAAAACCAACCAACTTTTCATCTGTGTAAACTTTGGCAGGGTGTGACCAGTAATAATATGAAAAAACATCCTATTGGTCTGCACTTGGGTTATCACAACCCTTTTATTGTGTCCCAAAAAACAGCTTCGAAGCTTTAGCTGTAAACTCTGTACTAGTATCAGGGCTGTGCCAATAAAGAATAAATCAATTAAAATCATGATAAATGAAAATTATCAACCTCTTTTTCATTTATCGGCTTTACTGTTTCTTTGTGGCTCTCTCTTTCTACTGAAGACACTGGATGACGAAAAAGGCTAAACTCTGGTGCTCTTCTCTGACCCCCTCCCTTTCTTTTTCTTTAAAATCAATTTTAACCGTCCATAATCACTTTTTTTTTTTTTTATTGTTAAATGCAGCTAAGCTGAGAAGCTAAGCTACGAGCTAAGCTAACAGGCCGACCTCGGGAAAAAAACTCTGTCTTGTCAAAGCTCCAAAATTTATGGTTTAAACACAGGCCTTTGTGTAAAAAGTTATTTTTCTCTGCAAAAAGAAGCTGAGAACTTGTTTAGTTTATTGATTTTTTAAAATTATTTTTAAAAGCTTTGTGTGAAAAATGCTATGCTAAAGAGCTCACACCACATTGAGCATCCGCCATTTTGAGTTATTTTTCTCTGCAAAAAGAAGCTGAGAACTTGTTTAG
>JARVGQ010000116.1:23969728-23979868 GCA_031762355.1 Hypsolebias martinsi | reverse complement strand
CGCCCTGCTCCCCCCCCCACTCACATGGTTGGGGGGGGGGGGGGTAAGACAACACACACACACAGGCCACTTAACCGGTGCCCTCCTGTCACTACTACAATGAGAGCCCAGTGCAGAGAGCAGAGGAAGGGACAGGTGTGAAGTGGGTGGTGTGCAGCGGGGGCTGGCCCTCGGCCCTTTGCAGCCCTGCTCAGACTACAGGCTCTGCCCCGGCCCCTGAAGTGTAGTACTGTACAGTAGAGGTTCACACACACACACACACACACTCAGGGGCATATGAGCACACAGATTGACTTACAGTGGATCCGTCAGAGCCAGCAGACTGTGCACACTTTCCCTCGTCCTCCACAGACACACACAGAACAACTGCTGCTGTCGACAGTGGTAGCATGTGCTTTGTGCCCGGCGTGCGAGCGTACACATAAGCATGCACGTTCACGCACAAACACACCGCGGGTGCCTATTTGTAGTTCAGGTCTCTATCCTGTGAAGTTTGTTATTTAAAAAAAAAAAAAAAAAAAAAAAAGATGACACGGGCGTGTTAGATTTGAAGTCTCTCGGCAAGAGGACAGTGGGAGATTTTCTGCTTTCTCGTCCACTCGCGGAGCACTTTTCACATGGCAGTATCAAAACTGCAGAATATTAGCTGTCCTGTTGAAGAATGTCAACCCTCTGTTTGCCTTTGAATGGACGGGTTCCCCCCCTGAAAAATAAGGCACATTGATCTAAATCGTTTTTTTGTGCGTTGCTTAATAAAACGTGAAAACACCAGTATAAATATGAAACCAGTGGTTAAAGATTATAACCAAATGGAACTTGAGCCCACATTTTTATCAAATATTGCCCAAGTTATATGATGCTTTAAATTGTGGAAGATAACTGTACTGATCGTGATTTTATGCTCTTATAGCATGAGAACATAATTGTCAGCATGAAGTTGTTTTCTCTATTTATTGCGGCCTGTAACAGGATAAGGGTATCTGCACTCAAGACGTAATATCCCGGACCTGCTGTTGGTATCATTTGAACAGAGGGTGGATCACCTTTATTTGAGCCAAACAAAGTCCTCTAATGACAAAAAATTAAACCTTGACAGACAAGGATCCAACGCCCAATCAGGCTGCCATCAAAATGTTGCCAAGGAGTATTAAATAAAAGAGGATATTCAAAGAGCAGAACACGGATGTTGGGTGAACCCAAAAGAAAAGTGTGCTCACGTACAGCCGTGATAAAATAACCAAGTTGCGCTTTAGGTTCATTCTTATCACTTCTTTTTTTTTTTTTCCCCCGTCAGTGGTGAATCTTCTTTAACAGCAAGAAATCAAACACGGGTTTTAAAGCAGATGAAGAAGAGTCAGTTCTGTTTACTGGAAATAAGAACGATGCACTCAGTTGTTATTCCCTTGTTGCGTTAACCCAAAATGCAGCCCTGTTATTAAATGTTGGAGACGGAGCATCACGAGGACAAGTAAAACACACCTTAAATAGACTACAAATGAAGTCACTTAACACCCACTCGTTCCCTCGCCACCCCGTGCTCTGTCTGTCTTCAGCTGGGAACGCTTGTGTTTGACTGTCTCCCGCTCTGGTTCGTGGTTGTCTTTTGCTTTTTAAACAGAAGCGGCGCCTGTCAGAGCTCAATAAGTTGGAGGGTGGGGAGGTGGGGATGTGGGGAGGGGGGTGCATTCTCCCTTAAATGGCTCCTTTTGACAACTGATGTGTAAATACAGACGGATCTGTTACTTCCCTCTTTCTTTTTTACTGCTCGAGTTTTCTCCCTTTTTATCTTTGCTTTCCCTCAGTTTCTTGCCCAAACTCCTGTCAGAACCCCCCCCCCCCCACACACACACACACATACAAACCAAAAGCCAGCCATACACACACATTTAACCCCGCATCCCCTCCTAACATCCCCAACTCCATTCCCCCTCCTGCCTCTATAAAAACACAAATATGCCATAACTCAGGCAGCGCTGCCACATCGCCTCCATCTTGCCCTGCACCGGGGAGGGGGAGGCCTCTCAGGAAGGTCACCAACAAATGGTTTTCCGATTCACTGCCCCTGAAATAATTTTGTGTATTAAAACCTGAATCTGCACTTTCTGGCCTGAAAGCTTTTCTAATTATTCCTGTGTCCTTGGGACAGACACAGATCCTTCACACGCCGGGGGAAACAAGCTATAGAGCAACCACTCCAGCCACAAACACCCCCACACCACCCCCCTTCCGCCACCACCTTCTCCCTCTCTCTATCCCTCCATCTCCCCACCTCCTGTCTTCTCTGCTCTCCTCTTCTCTTTACAGCCCCCCCCCCCACCTCCACACACCCCTCCTTCTCCCCAATCTGTTTTCAAAGCGTGTCTGTCCTTTATTAAATTGTTTTCTTTTCCACATTATCAGTTGCCATGGAGACCTCATCTCTCGGATTATTTGAATTTCATTATATCTATTGATTTGGGAGCATTTCATCTTTTTTATTGTTTTTCTGTCAATTTTCGAAACGAATAACCATCTAATTTGCGTCAGCGCTGATTACGTTCGTCCCTCAATAGAGGTCGGCAGCTGCGCCAGGGAAACAAATCAATGGAAAAACATCATAAAACTCGAAAGTACAATCAACCAGGATATGGGTGACATTCCGTGGTTGCTGAAACGAAGTCATCAAAAAATATATACTTTTTTTTTTTTCCCCCCCCGCTCTGCATGTGCAGGGGGAGATGTGAGGAGGACACATATGTGTCTGGATAAATATATTACTTTATTTCAGTAGATAATATACTATGGTAAATTTCCATATTGATAAGAGCCCCTCCCTCTCCCTGCCTGACTGAAACAAAATTTGCTTACTGTACCTAAATAATTTATGTAATTTTAGCATTTCTATATAAATTTTTTAATAAGCTGCTTGGAGCAAAGTGGCCATTAACAAAACACACAGCTGTCCAATGGGCTAAGCCCAGCAGATCAATTGCACTTTTTTATGACATGATAAAATGCTTTTAAAGCAATTTACACAAATATGGAAAAAATGACTTCATGGGGCTTCATTTATTCATTAGGACATGTATTAGGGAGGAAAAAAAAAAGTCTTACAAAAACTAGACAGGCGAGATCGTCTCAGCTCTAACTGGAACGGACTTGCTGCCCTCTCCACAAGGACATAAAGTTTCATTACTGATGCACGCAGTCAAAGGCAATTTAGCAAACACAGTGTGCAAAAGAAAACATCAGCATATTGCAAGTGTTCTTGTATTAAGCGGACCTTGCTTGTTGTTTTCCAATTTTTATTCATTTTTATGGGGGTTGAAGGGGGAACACAGAGAGGGTGATAGATTTTTTTTCCTTCCCACCACCCCCCTCCTCGCTTCGCCTAGTGTCACCCTGACCCAAAGCCAAGGGGGGAGGCGGCCTCAGTTACAGGGATGCGTGCCGTCTGGCCTACGAAGCCAAAGCCAAACCGTGCGCTGGACAGCAAGGCCTTGCAAGTGCTGCGCACACTTCAGCTCTACATGATAACCATAATCATCATGCGAGAATGCACTAACGCACGTTTAGGAAAAGAGGCTGGATGAATGGGATGGGAGAGTTGGGGGGGGGGGGCATTTGGGGCTAATCTTATTTCAAAGCATCCTCTCCATGTGCAGACAATGTGCCTGAGCTGCTCGACGAGCTGCTGCTAAAAGCTCCATGTTTGCAACACATGTCAACATTTGACAAAGCATCATTCTCCCCCCACCCCACCACCACCACCACCACCCCATATTCTCCTGGCCTTCGAAATGAGGGCGCTAACAAATTAGCTTTTTATGTTTATTTGTGTGTGGGTGTGTTGGGATCTCAATTTCAAAGACACCAGTTCTCAGTCCAAGACAGAAGAGAAAAGAAAAGGCTAAATGTTTTGGAGTCACGACTCTACTCCTGATTGCCCTGGCTGTCTCGGTTGTGCAAAACATGACCCTCCCCTCCCTCAGCCGCGACAGAAACACGGGCGACTAGATAAACACTATTTTATGCACCGACTAGATGAATCGCCAGACAGTGATTACAGTCCTCCTCTTGGCCCAGCTCGACTGTTTCTGAACGCTGAACTGCAGAGGCACTCGAAGCACAACCTCAGGTGTCTGAGACGTTTGTCAGTGCCTCTCCTGATTAAATACATCTACATTTTACAGACTTAATAAAGACAATGGAGCGTCTTCTGTTGTCCATGTGAAAAAGACGTGTGGATAGACATTATTATTGTGTCCCGTTCCTAAAAAAAAGAACAAAAAAAAGAAGAAGGGTTGGTGATTTTTACTTTCTGCTAACCTGGCAGTATGGCCTTTCTTCTCCTCACTGAAACAAAAACAACAAGCTCGTGTCCCAAACTAAACATTCCCACACAGTAGCTCGCCGCCTGCGAGGACTCTGACACCAACATGTCCGCCACAGACAGCCCAGTCCTGACGCAGAGTTTGAAAAAGAGATCGGAGCAGCAACAAGTCTGCTTAGCAAAATCGCCGATTCTTCCCCATTTCGTGATGACATCCTGAAAAACAGTAAAATCAACACACAGGGATGGGATGATGGAGGTAAAGCACTTTTTAAAAACCTTACTCTGAACCGATTCATCAGTCTGGCCCGTGCCTCAAATGTGGTGCAGTAAAGCCTGTTGTCAATGTCCGAGCTCTAAAAAGCACAATTACAGAAGACCTCGACTGAATAATTTAAAGAGCATAATTATTGACCTCTATCTGAATTCCTCTGAAAGGTACATTAAGATAAAGAAAAGCACAGGAGGTGGAAGAGGAACGGAGGGTAGGAGAGTGTGCGTCTCCCCAGGCCTCCCTAATGCACTCTCCTGCTGTACTCCAACTTCCTGTGGACCCCTAATGTGCCCACTGCTCGCTGGCCTGATGAAGACTGCAGTTAATGAGGCCCCTGTTTCTGAAATGAAGAATCTCTGAAACCATCAACGTGCATTACTATCAAACTGCCACCCGCTGCAATCCCCCACTCACACACATACACAAACACTTGGTGAAACAGCCGCTATCACGACGATTTTTTGCTCTAAACTTTATCTCAGGCCAAAACTACTTTAGATATCCAGCAATGTTCAGTCAGGTCATCTGGATGGTTTCTCTTTACTGAGACGTTTCGTCCTTCATCCAAAGGATTTCTTCAATCTGAGGAGTGAACCAACAAACGGAGTCCCGCACGCAGTGCACTCCAATAGTGGAAAAAAAAAAAACACTTTGGCATGGCTGCCTCAGAGGAGATGACGGGGGAGAGGGCGGGCCCCGGAGGCCATCTTATCATCAGCAAACTGGTTTTTTTTTTCCATTATGCGAGTGCACTGTTGGTGGGACTCAGTTTGTTTGTGGCTCTTCAGATTGAAGAAGCCCTTTGGATGAAGGATGAAACATCTTAGTAAAAAAAAGAAAGAAACCGCCCAGATGACCTGACTGAATGTTGGATTTTCACCTGGATTATTGAGCATGAACTTTGGTACTTTTTTTTTTTCAACCGGTCATTTTTCTCTGCATGAAAAAACAAACAAAAAGACATTTGCTTTCAGGCAAGAACTCTGGAATTGAAATATGAAGTTTGCATGTGAAAGACGGCAGCAAAGAAAATAATTAAATATTTTTTATTTTTTTTGCAAAGTGTATTAGCGTTACTATAAATAGAGCCTCACTGACGAGGCAGCCGCCACTCCAGGCCTCCCTGGTACCCCCGGTAAAGAGGTGGGCGAGAACAAATCAAGAATATATTTACTAATTTAGCTGAGAATGTGAGACCAAAGCTGAACTGAACTGAACATTTATGGTTTATATGTGTGCCATGAGCGTGTGTGTGCACATGGAAGAGATTGGCGGGGGTGGTGGTGGGTGGCTAGGTGTTGGGGAGGTAGGCAGCTGAGAGCAGGCAGCAGACTTGGGGGAGGATACACCAAGATGAGGACTTCTTAATTAAAAGAAAATATTTGTGTTTGCATAATATTGCTGAGGAACCTGGAACAATTTAGAAAATTCTGCTTCTTAAACGACTCGCTCTTTAGAGTGATTTGGGGCATTTCAAATCCTCTTTGCATGCATGCATTTTTAAAATTTCAATTAAGCTGCGCAGCTTTTAAATCAAGATGTTGAAAAAAAATCCATTTTTTTTACCACTTTTAATATTTTTGCTTTTCTTCATTTTCCTATAAATAAACTATTTTCTACAAGGAGCAAATCAGATCAAAGTGGCTCTGCTGCATTTCAGCCTGTAAGGATAGAGGGCACTGGAATAATTAGGTGACTTCTGCAACATCCTGAATGCCAAGGACAGGTGGATTAAAGTATTAAAACAATCGCATTTCAGTCTTGAAATAGTCCAGTGCACGACTCAGCAGCATGCGCCTCTGTTCAAGTTTACTTGCCAGCTCCATAACGCCACAGGAGAGAGCTTGCAGGGTGGGAGGGGTGGCCCAATCCCATTAGCTACGTACATCTCAGCAGACCTGCAGTAAATGTGCGCAAACCTCAGCGATGATTATCCCCTAAAGCTCTCAGATGATAATACATAATCGAACGGCGCAGGAATTTTCTCTGTAATCACACAGTCAATTTGGGCTTCCCCCATTTGTGCTCGAATCTGTTCTTTTCTAAATGAAACAGAAGAGACAGAGTCATCAGAGGACACATTTAACCTCAGCTCCACAATTAGACACACAATAACAGGGATACCTATATTAGGGGAAGGGAATCGCTTAAGAAGAGAAAGTAAAACAAGTTTTCTGATTTTATTTTCTAAAGCTGGAGTCTGCAACCTTTACGATCAAAAGAGCCATTTCTGCCCCTTTGTTCACTAAATTAAACATGTCCGGAGCCACAAAACCTGCTACAACTGGGATGCTCAACTGGTGGCCCACAGACCACTTTAAGTTTGTTGGAGGGTGCTTTTCTGGACAGTAGGGGTGATTTTGTAAAACTAAAAATAGCTAAAGATTTTTTAACACTTATTGATATTTTTACACTCTAAGACAAAATAAAAGACAAGAGTCTTGTAAATAAGGAAAAATATATGGTTTTTGCCCAGTTTCTAAAAATTAAAACAATAAACTATGCATTCTTATGTGATTTTTTTTTAATTGTAGAAAAATTACATGTCCTACTTTGAAGAAATAAAGCATAAAGTGAAAGTGAGTATGTTTTACTTCTTCTAATGTTTCTAGTATTCATATATTTGCAAAATAAAATGCAGGGAAATTGCTAAAACTAGCCCTTTTAGTTGTTATAACAAACAATAAAATTCAGTTTTATTTCAGTTTTGGTCAAAGCTTGAAAAGAGGGACCAAAGAGCCGCATGTGGCTCCAGAGCCGCAGGTTGCAGACCCCTGGTCCAAAGGATAAAAATTAAAAACAAGAGCAGAGTAACCAGGTTTATTCAGGGATGCTTATAAAAGGTAAGAGACTAAAAAGTTGTGCAAAGTCCGTAAACTGCATAAAAAAAAATAGCAGCCTTGACTTACTTTGAGGAATAAGCGTATCTGAACCATAAAACACTCTTAGTGAGATCTCTACTATGAGGGAAATTGTCTTATCGGAGAAAAGCCATTTTCTTTGTAGATAGCAGATTAATTTCATCAACTAAGAGGCTCTTTAAACTGAAACATCCTCTTAGACAGATGCCTCAAAGGACAACCAGAAAATGACGAGAAAAAAAGCACAGAAACCAATTTTTAAAACTTTTTAAATAGAAACCAACATTTTTTTTTAATTTGATTTAAATGTACAGAGACTACTTTGTATTTAAATAGGCTGTAAAATACCAGCTTTTGTTGTTTTTTTTTTCTTTTTTGTAAATTAAAAATAATTAGGGTGAGTAAATAAGGTGAAATCTAAGCCTCTTAGCCCACCTCCTGCCATCTGTGTCTCCAATTTAAGAGCCCTTGAAGGTTCGCTCTTTCGCCTCATGGAAGGAACAAGGAAGAGGAAAAACGTTGCCTGTTTCTGCGAGTTCACGTAACAAAGTCAACCTGCGGTCTCGGCCGTGCCACGGAGGTGTAATAAACTGTCTGTGACAGAAAAAGGAGAAAAACGAAGAAGGACAGGAAGCTGAAGGAGCAGAGGAAGACGAGCTTGTGCCCTTCACTCCTGCAAAGTAAAGAGTCTCTTAACCAGATCTGACAGCGAACAGATCCCTGGCAATTGGGGTCAGTTAAAGGAAAAGTAGCTCAAGTTTTGTTGGGGCTTTGGCTCCATAGATGCTGAGGAAATGCTGCCCACCGCAGCATCAAAGGGGATTATAGGGACAGGGCCATCTGCCACCTGTAACAGAACAAGCCCTTTTATGTGTCTGCTTGTGTGTGTTTTGTGAAAGAAAAACAGCGAGACGGCGTCAATGTACTTTTAACTTAAAAGGGCAGCGGAGGTGAGGGGTGGAGTCTCTGCTGGGGCTTATTTCAACCTGTGCCGGGGACATTAAAGGTTAGCATGATGGCAGTCAGGTGTGACGCTTCCAGTCTGGTTTCTGTTAGGATGTGCTGGATGTACTGCAAAATAAAGCATCTAAAATGTGTCCCTTGCCTGCTTTACAACCTCCCCCCCCGATGGAGAACAGTTCGCTTTTTGTCATCCAGGCGAAACACCCAACTTGTTTTTGTTGTGGGTTTATTGGAACGCGGTGCCAAGCCTTGTTCCCCTTTCACGTCTCTAATTTGTTTGGGGTCTCGTTTCTGGCCTCCGCCTGAGAATGTTTTTCTGCTCAATAGTCTGCTACCTTTTAGCTGCACCGCCCAGTGCTTGACCTACTGCCGACACTTATTTTCAGCACTCTAATTGTCGTTTAATCACATATCAACCTGTCACTTAAAGACCCTATTTTTTTTTTTCCGAGGGGGAACATTTGCATATGTTGTAAAACTAATTCCGATTGAAAGCTCCAGTGGCTGTGAAAGCAGGCGTTCTCTCTCTCTCTCTCTTACTTTCACACTCGTGCAGACACAGTTAGGCACAAGAGAGTAACACACACACACACACATACATTATAAAATATCTCACCTTAACAGACAAAAACACACATAGGCAAACGCCGTACCTGATGTTCTCGATTGAGGTGGTTTTATCACATTTGCTAACAGTGTGTGGTGACACGTAACGTGTTAGAATAGGGACAGTGACAAAAGTGATTCTGGGAGCATGCACTTGTGCGAGCCAAAGCAAAGGTGACAGCGAACGTATAGTGTTATCCAGGAGTCAATTAGAGTTAATAACGTATCACTCTTCCAAATGTTGCATTCATTTGTTCACGCTTAAATAAAGCTACCGTAAGATAGGTGGTGCAGGGTTTGCAGAGCGCACCATGCCACGTTTACATGATCTCTCGTTTGCACCAAGGATCCATGTTCTGCTTGAGTGGTGGAATCGTAGTGACGGGAGGGTAGAAGGGGGCGGAGTGGGGGTGAGAATAGGGCTTTTCAGACTCAAGGTATGCCAGTCCTCAGGAGTTCTCCCCTTCTAATTACAGAGATCTCTTTGTTCTACTTTTATAACAATAATTGATAAAACGTGGGGTGGAGCCATCTTTTGTGGGGAGGAGTGGATGGGGCTGGAATAAGGTGACAGTCAACCTTTTGGGGCAGGTGAAGAGGTGTGAGATCTCTGGATGCTTCCACTTTACCAAAGAGGTGGCAGAGTTGGAGGCAATCTGAGCCTCACCGCCTTCAGGCAGCACCGAGGGTCACACTGAGAACGTGATGTGTAACACACTGGCAGCCTCTTAGAGGAAGTGGCATCTCACCAACCGTTGAATCATGGGAAACTCTGAGGAACTTTATTGAAACAGCTCAACGTCACAGGACGCTGGGAAAACATGTAACATAAACGGCACAGCTGATCAGTTTCATGTGTCGACTATTCATTCACAATTCAAGTTTAAGTCAACTTTACTGTAATTTCCATCGCATGTGGTGCATGAGGTGGAACGAAATTATGTACACAGGATCCCTGTTACACCCAAAAATAGAAAAATATAAATATAAAAAGAAAAAGTATATAAGCTATAAACTAAGATACAGTAGTTCCTCGATTATCGCAGAGGATCCGTACCCTGAAGCCCCGAGATAAGTGAAAAACCATGAAGTAGGAATAGTAGTACAAGTGGTAACTAATAGTT
>JARVGQ010000116.1:23873936-23885391 GCA_031762355.1 Hypsolebias martinsi | reverse complement strand
CCTCACTCGTGAACAAAACCCCGAGATACTTGAACTCCTCCACTTGAGGCAGAACCTCACCCTCAACCTGAAGAGAGGAATCTATCACTTTCCAACTGAGGACCATGGCCTCAGATTTGGAGGTGTTAATTCTCATCCCAGCTGCTTCCCACTTGGCTGTGAACTGCTCCAGTGAGAGCTGACTATCGTGGCATGATGATACCAACAGGACCACATCATCTGCAAAGAGCAGAGATGGAAGATGGATGAGGCCACTGAACGGGAAACCCTCTGCCAGCTGGCTGCACCAAGACATTCTGTCCATATAAGTTATGGACAGAATTGGTGGCAACGGGCAGCCTTGGCAGAGTCCAACTCCCACCTTGAAGGGGTACAACTTACTACCGGCAATGTGAACCAAACTCTCGCACTGCTTGTATAGGGACCAAACAGCCCATAACAACGGGCCCCCATTCCCATACTCATGGAGCCCCACCCTCAGTGTATCCCAAAGAACAAGGTTGAATGCCTTCTCCAAGTCCACAAAACACATGCAGACTGGATGGACAAACTCCCATGACTCATCGAGGAACTTAATGAGGGTACAGAGATGATCCAGTGCTCCACAGCCAGGACAGAATATGTATTGTTCCTCCTGGATCTGAGGTTCGACCAACAACCAGACTAGCTTCTCCAGCACCCTTGAATAGACCTTACCAGGGAAGCTAAGGAGAGTGATGACCCTGTAATTGGAGCACACCCTCCATTCTCCATCTGCCAATTCAGTCTCCATCCTCCTGATGTCCATGCAATGTTGCAAAGGTGTGTCAGCCAAAACAGCCCCACAACATCCAGAGCCTTAAGGAAAACAGGGCAGATCTCATCCACACACACACATCCACCCCACCCCCCGGAGCCCTGCCGCCGCGTAGCTTTTTAACTACCTCAGCGACCTCAGCCACTGTTATGGGCAGACCAATCCCAAAATCCCCTGACTCAGCTTCCTCCATGGAAGACATGCCGGTGGAATTGAAAAGGTCCAAGAAGTATTCATTCCACCTCCCAACAACATCACTGGTGGAGGAGTTCCCAGCTGGTGCACCTTCCAGCACCTCTGCCAAGGACTCCAAGAAGGCCTGATACTCTGAGTTGCCTTTTGGTGTATAGGCACAAACAAAATTCAGAGCCCATACCTCCCACCCATAGGCGCAGAGAAGCTACCCTCTCATCTATCGGGGAAAACTCCAACACACAGGCCCCAAGTCAGGGGGCTAAGAGTAGACCCACACCAGCTCGGCACCTCTCACTATGGTCAACTCCAGAGTGGAATAAGGTCCAGCCCCTCTCAAGGAGACTGGTTCCAGAGCCCATTCTGCATATTGAGGTGTGCCCAACCATATCAAGTAGATACCTCTCAACCTCAGTTTCCTTCCTTGCCAGAGAAGTCAAATTCCATGTCCCAAGAGCCAGCTTTGGTAAGCCAGGATCAAAGCGTCAAGTTCCTCGCCTTCAGCTGCTGCCCATGGCATCATGCACGAGACTCATATAGCCCCTCCTGTAGGTAGTGGGCCCACAGGAAGGCAAACCCATGTTGCTCATTTGGGCTGAGACTGACCAGGCCCCATTGGTAGAGACCTGGTCAGCAGGCTCTTGCTGATGAGCTGATGAGCTCCAGGCCTGGCTCCAGGGTGGGGCCCCAGTAACCCACATCCAGGCAAGGGACACTGAGTTCCTGGTTTAATTTTGTTGATAGGTCTTCTGAATCTGTCTTTGTCCGGCCTGTCACCTACAACCTATCTGCTTTGGGAGACTCTACCAGGGGCAACTAAAATTGCCCCAGACAGCTTAGCTCCCAGGATCATTCAGGTGCATAAACTCCTCCACCACAATAAGGTGGCGATTCAAGGAGATTTGACCATGAAATTAAAATATCTGTGCTTTAAAATAGTTTTTTCAAAACTGTTTTTTTTTTTGCCCTTTTCTTTTTGTTGTTTTGTTTTTGCTGGACAAGAGAATGTACCATAATTTGAAAAATATGTTTATAACTGTTATTGCTAATGTGGTTTGTAGAAACTAGCTGGCCATAAAAAAAGCATACTATAAATTGTGTTTATCAAAACAGCTGCATCAAATCTGAGCTGCTCATTTCAAACTGAGCGTTTCTTCACCCAAACTCAGCAGAGAAATTTCAATGAATGATTGTCTTATTGGCATTATAGCTTGCTGAAGTCACATCCATACAATGGCTTAAGTTTTTCTTTCATCATCATCAAAAACTATTTTATTTACACATTATGTTGTTGTTTTGTTCTTTGCATGATGGTATTTTGAATGACCTCACTTTAGAGAAAAAGAAATTAGCTAAAACGATTATATAAAGGATTTTTGCCGTTTTACAACTCCAGTCTAAAAATAAATGTCATTGTAGTCCGTTCAAAGACTATTTTACAAACTTTTACCGCCGTCAGTTTTGCATGGCAGTTTTGACATGTTATTCCAACAGTGAGGATTTATGATATAGTGTTTGTATGAACCACTACAAAACTTTTTTTAGGTTGTTTTTCTTTCAAGATGGCAGAAATCCACTTTGGTCTTCTTGATTTCACTCAGATTAGTCATTAGCTCATCAGTCCTGTCAAAACAAACTTTATTTATTCTGAGGGAGTTCAAAGTTCTATAAACAACAGATAATAATTGTCCACACCCTTTCTCAGAACTGCACTTGAAATAGTCTGAACTGATGCCCTTGGGTCAAAATGAGCCCTAAGGCCAAACTGAGGTCTCATTTTGACCTGCAGGCAGCAAGAGGTTAAGAACTTTCAGGGACATCTTTTTTTTTTTTTTTTTGTTAGTTTTTTTTTAAATATAACTTTAATCTAAATCTTGTAGAAATATATGAATTCCATTATTTTTTCTATAAAATCTGTTTTGTTTTATACAGTCAGGTTCAACGGGTGCAACACCTTAACCCTAATTTATCACTGAAGATGCAAGCACTCAACCATAAAAATGCTGTCTTTTGCTAAGCAAAGCTTTAATTTTTATCTCTCCAGTTAATCTGTCTGTTTGCCTCTTCAAAGTAAAGAATATCTTGTCATGACCGGACAAGTTTAGCTTCTGTGGTAATAATACTGTACAAACACAAATGTCACATAAAAGCTGGTGGTTATATAAAGTCCTAACTGTTTTAACTTTGATTTTTACAAACTGGGGGGTTTTCAAAAAGCAGTGGGATCATAATTACCTATAAAATCTTTATTTTCCTCTATAAATTTTACCCTTCAGGTGTTAATGAACAAACATGGCACATTCTAAATATATTTCTCGAGTTTATTGTTTTCTCTCCAAGAGACAGCTTCAGATCTGCTCACTTAAGAAAATTGATGCCATCCATTGCCAAAATGGCGCCCTTGACAGACATTGAAATGATGGCAAGCGTTAAGTTTTATGTGATGTAGTTGACTTCAACATAACCACACTACAAGCTCTGATCTACTTGTAAACCCAAGTGGCAACATGAGACAATGCTGATGTGTAGTTTTTCTCTCGCAGGCGTAAAAGACACTTTTTCACGCTGCTTCTGTTCGTTTAGGAACGTGTGCCAAAAGTTGGTTGTTTGTAGAAGAAAGAAAATCCCTAATACAGACGCAAAAGGGATTCTAATTGAGAAATCTTGGGTTCATATGAGTCCCCTCTTTTGCAGGCTGATTGTTTTAGATGAACAACTGGCACTCATTTGAGATGACAGTGGAGGAGGAGGGAGTGGCAAAATAGTACTCAGGCAGACAAACATTAAATATTTCTGGAAGATGCTACAATCCCTGCAGAGAACCAAAAGCATTGGGGCTTAAAGATTTACTGCATCCCTCTTATCTTTCATTACTGAGGAGTGTGAAAGAGAGGCTGACAAATTCTACTTTCTGGATTTCGGTTCTGATCCCATTCCAACTCTGTGAAACATTTCTGCGTTTCAGAGGATGCATCAACTTCATTCTCAGTGAATATATAAAGAAAGAAAAAGGGGGAAAACGGTCTCAGAAATTAAGTTCTTTAAGACCATCTTTCTTCTCTTCTGTTCTTAATAAAAGATGTGTTTCTTTTTTGTTGTTGTGTTTTTTGTTGTTGTTGTTTTTTTCCCCCCACAAAGCTGTGCAACGTATGAAAGCCCCGGAATGAAAGTCAGCACAATAGCTTTAAGAAACAAAGGCAGGAAGGAGATTGAGGGGAAAACAGGGGGAAAATGGCATCATCTCTAAACTTAATGAAACAGCATCCTTTCATTTTTTTCTAGTAATTATAATAAAGATGGAAAAACATAATAAACGTCTCCCTGCCCCCACCTGCTAACAGTAATTATAATAGACTCAATAAATGGTAAAGCAGCACAGAGCTGCATCTTGGGAATTCTCAGGGGTCTGTGGATTAGCTTGAAAAGCCTGAATGATTAAAATACACTAATTAAAATTTTGTGTTCCTTGGTAACTCGTCTTCCAGGGCCCCTTGTGCAGGCAAAATGGGAATAAATGCGACAAAAGCAAATACTCTTTTGGACTTTTGGAATAAATAAACAAGTCTAATCAACTTTGTGTTTTTACAGCGCGAGTTACATAAAGAACTTCTCGATGACCTTTCCTCACACTCTGCGTCCGCCAGGACAATAGCAAGAATATTTTGAGTAATCAAGCGTGACTTCCTAAACATGCGAGGCAGGTTAAATGTCCTACTGAGATCCTTTGTCCTAACAAAGTTTGACATTCTGCCTAAAAGTCATGTCCAAAGCATCAATCTGCTGCTGTGTCCTCTTACACAATGCTTAATGTTGCGCATGAGAAAATAGCAGCTGAAGAACTCACCAAGGTGTGCATGTGACTGTGCGAAGGTGAAGAAATGCAACACAGATTTAAGCGTTTCTACATAACATCTTGTATTTGCTATAGGTGTGATGAGTACAGCGAGTGCAAACTTGTTTTAAATTCTGAGGTGGGGTAAAATATCAGACAGGGAGGGGATCAAAGCACGCACGTTTTCATTTACAATCAAATAGCTGCCATGTAATATAAACATGAGCCGATATGTATCCCTTCTTTTTTTTTTTGGCTTGGGGCTGTGCTCTGAAACTGGTAAAAAGATATCAGATTTTCTCCTCATGTCAAAACAGATTTGACTTTATCAAAAACACCCTTCACTCTGTCTACCACAAAAAAAGAGCACTAGCAACATATTCTAACTGTCCCGCTAAAATAACATCGATAAAACTTTAAATGTCGTCTGCCCTTGCATGTAAAAGTTTTAAACTATGTTGTGATGTTAGTGCTCAGGGTATATTTTGGGGTGACCCTCTGCTAACACATCAGATTTTAGATCAATACCAACGGCTCCCTGTCATATTCAGAATTTAATTCAAAATCTTACTTCTAAAGCCCTCAACAACCTAGCTCCATCTCATAGTACAGATCTTATTGTTCCATATTTTCCTAACAGAGCGCTTCGCTCTCAGACTGCAGCTTACTTGTGGTTCCTAGAGTTTCCAAAAGCAGAATGGGAGGAAGATCTTTCTGTTATCAGGCTCCTCTCTTGTGGAATCAACTTCCAGATTCTGTCCATGAGGCTGACACATTGTCCAGTTTTAAGACTGGGATTAAAACTTTCCTTTTTGATAAATCCTATAGTTAGGGTTGGCTTGTTATGCTGCCATAGGCATAGACTACTAGGGGGCAAATTGATCACATTTCTTAAAATGAATTGTTACAGTTGAATAATTTCATTTGATATTATTTATATCTTAACATGTGATTTTTGACCTGCCATTGTGTATCTATTCCTCATTCCTGTCCTCTCAAAGCCAGCTGGTCGAAGCAGATGGACACTTGTCCTGAGCCTTATTCTGCTGGAGGTTTCTTCCTCATGGGTGAGTTTTTCCTTTCCACTGTCACCTTCATTCTTGCTCGGAATGAGAGTCTGCGATGAAGTTAAACTTAAAGCAGTCTGCTCCTCAGATAATTAATGTTATTAACTTATTTTTTATGTATATGAATATTTCTGTTCACTTGGCGCTATGTAAATAAACTGAATTTAATTGAATTGAATATCTGTGAAACTGGCTGAGGTATGGCCATTTTTGTGTTTACAAAAGTCAAATAGCTGTGGCGGCCATCTCAAATCAAATGTGCATTTAATAATTGCTTATTGAGTTTATTTAAAATTAATTCAGTGTGTCAGGAGATATTTTGCTAACAGACAATCAAACACGCCATGGCAGTCACATGCTCGCCTGCCTTTCATGGCGGCGGGCAATAATAATGCTGAGTTCAGCTCATTTGACTAATTTAAAAATAAAATTCATGATGATAAACCGTGCAGTGAAGCTCTTTGTAATGAACATTCCTTCCTGTATATTTCCACCGTAAAGAATTACGTCATTCAACTCCAGCAATTAAAACAGTGGCTGAACTACAGTATTTCTGGTTGCTGGGACTCGGCCTCTTCCTGCCAGGAAATCAAAACACAGCCTTGCTCTAAACTCGCTGTAATACCTGCTGGTATTACCGAAGAGGCTAAAAAGATTCAAAAAACCTGCCTACAAATTTAATTACCTTTGCAGTTAACCACAGCTTAGCAGCCAATGACCTGATATTTCCACTGAAGACCAGCTAAGAGGGGATGGATTGGAGACGGACACTCTGAGTGAGCCGCCGAGACCGCCGTGCGTGTCAATCCAGGGTGGCTCCGAGCCATCCTGTGGGTTTACGCACTGCCAGCCGAGGCAACAACAGCACACACGTGGCCCTATCGTCTGCTGGAGTGCAAATTAGATACAGTTGATTAAAATATTGAGTCATTTCACAGTCACTGTTGGGGGGATAAAAAGACTGGAAATGTGCTGTGGAGTGTGTGTGAGGACATGTTTGCAAAATAAAAAAGAGACGCAAAGGACGAGCGCGCGCTCTTAAATTTTAACGATAAAGGCATAAACTCCGATAAACTTGGCCTTTCTCAAAGGATGGCTTAAAGTCACATCTTCTTGCAGCAGCCGATGATTCTCAGTAATCACTCAGTCCACTTCAGCAACATCACAAGTGTTGTGGAGAGCAGCACGCAGGGCTGTGTATTCGTGCACTTGAGCAACATGTTCCACAGGCTACATTTAACACCGCTCCACCCCAACCCCACTCCCAGACCAAAAAAAAAAAAAAAGTGAATATGACTCGTCTTATAAAAACTTCTGCCTCGCTGCAATATAACAAAAGAAAATTAACACTTTGGGGTTGCCCTGGTAACCTAATTGCATCACAACACTGCACACAGGAGCCAAAGTAACTGAATTTTGATGAAAAGGCGGTGATAATTTTCGGCATTGAGAAATTAGTTGCCGTGGCGACGCGTTAATTACATCTCAAATTAACAATGCAAGTGTAGTGAAATTAAATATAAATCATATTTTCTGCATAAATTACAGGGGTTGATTAGAGCGGGCGCCAGGAGAGAGAGGTTGAGATTCCAAGGGCCTGTCACTTTCCCCCTCCTCCTCCTCCTTCCCTCCCTCTCTCTGTCGTTCTCTTTCTCTCCTCCTTGTCCTCCTCTGTGCCACCCCCCATCCTCTAGACTGGTTCCCTTAAAGACAGTGACTGGATTTGTGTAGCTGGCTCACCATCACATTGGATTTGCATGTTAGTGTCATCTTTTAGCTAAAGCGTTTGTTTTTTGTTGGCGTTTCTGTGGATGCGTAAGCACATCTATTACATTACGATGCGTTCAAGTGTGATGATTCTAACTTCTTATGCCACCAAAATGTCTGGAGAACAGTTTGTGCACAACTTCACTCTACATTCTTCAAGTTCTCTTTAAAGTTGACTTAAATGTGGATTTAAATAGTCCAACTTTGCAGATGGTGTTTGTTTTAAATGTGTTTTCTTGTTTCCCTGATTTTTATGTTAATCATCAAAATACTTGTTCGTAATGTTTTTTTTTTTTTTGTCCATCTGGAGCTGTATTTTGAAAGATGATGAGAAAGATAAATAAGGAAAAAAATTAAAGCTGCATTTTATGTGTTTTGAAAGTGAAATAGTGAAAATCAAAAACAAGTCATTTTCTACTCAATATGCTTGATGCAAATGAAAACAACTAGAGAACATTTATCAAGTTTTAATTAATAAGCTGGTGTCTTTCAACAGCTGTCTTTGGGCAAACAGAAGGAGAAACATGGCTAATCTGCCCATCCATCACAGGATCATGTCTGTTTTTGAACTGTGGGTGGAAACCTACACGTGCACAGGGAGAACATATAAACTGCATGCAGAAAGGCCCCAGCCAGGGGTCAGATCTTGCTGCAGGGCAACATTGCTCGACTCAAGATTCTGTACTAATAAGTGAAAAGCCCAGTTGCGAAAATTTGCTGCACACATGTAATGTTTGATTTTAAAAGCTAAGTTATAATGGCCAAAATGCAAAAACGAAGTCTTCAAAATTCAAGAACTCAAGGTTCTTTATTGTCATTTGCATCACATGTGGTACATGAGGTGGAACAAAACTGTGTACTCAAGGTCCCAGTTGCATCCAACTATAGCAAAAATAAAATGTGTAAAAAGAAACAGTAAATAAGGATCTAAGATTTTAACGCTAAACGAACCCCAAACGGTATGCTAAGAGATCTAAGATATATGCTAATCACTTATAGTGCAAAACAATACACCGAACAGGAGCAGCACGATTCTCATAGGTTCTGTTGGGCTATAATTTATCTGTTTAGTGCGAGCAGAGTCAGACCCGAAGCCCCGAAACTAACATAAACCGTGATTTAATAAATAATTACATAAACCGTGACCAGAAAAATCACTGTGAAAAATCACATCATGTTGCTGCTGATCTGTTTCATATTGCTGCTGATCTGTTTCATGTTGCTGCTGATCTGTTTCATGTTGCTGTGTTCATTTGTGCTCATCTGCTCACACAGACTCATGTTCATGCTGCTGTTTGGCATATTGTTTTTATGCTATTGCGCTTAGTGTACATTTGGTGGATGTTTTTTCTTTGTTCATAGTCTTAGTTCATATCTTAGATCTTATTACTGTTTTTCTTTTACATTTTATTGTTGGATGTAACTGGTACCCTTTGTATACTGTATAATTTCGTTCCACCACATGTACCACATGTGTTGCAAACGACAATAAAGAATATCTAAATCTGAGTCTGAATATGAATGTATTTGTAACTGTACAACACACTTCAGCTCTAATTATAAAGAACTGCCAGATGGACAAAAGATCTTTATCACCATGTTTTTTACTGTACTGAGGATGCTGGGTGTCTAACACTGAAACACTGGAGTCATTATGGGCCAAACTGCTCCAGTGTTTAGCAGTTTGAGGTAATGTTGAATATCACTCCTGACAGTTTGTGTTTGACAGATTTCAATCAGCCTTTCTGTTCTTCCACATGTCGTTGTGTTTAAGGGCTTTTAGGCCAGTAATTACAGCATTATCTACCGCAATGCCCATTAAAGTCGATGATAGTGACTTTTTGGAAATATTATTGATATTTCATCAGCTAAGTGCTGCACCCAATTTTCGTAAAGGTTAACATGTCACTTAGTCACTGTGTGAACAATACCGACCCATTAATGGGAAGGCTGAATGCAGCTTTTTGCTCTCATTTTATGAAGTGTTTGCATTGTGATAAATTTGCCTATGAGCAATTATTGCCTCTGAATACTGTGCAGGGGAAAACCCTACAGCAGCTACAGAAAGAATATTATTACCATCCATAGAAGGCAGTGGTGGAGCGATAATGTCTTTGCCCGTGTGTCAGGATGTGTGCATGTTGGTGGGGTCTTTTCTCTGTACCATAAGCAAAATATCTTGTGAATTACTGTGCGGGTTATAATGAAACTTGCAGAAAGTAACAAGTTGATGAACACCTGCAACGGATTTGGCTGCCTCAGCAATGCAGTTTTAGCAAATAAAAGTGGCTAAAACTCAGCAAATTTACAGGTATTGAGTTCAAATCTGATGTATTGATAGCTGAGCTTCCTCTAGCATATATTTTGAGCGCAGCACAAAACGCAACATCTAAAATTTGGTGTGGTGGTAGCAGTCATTCGCAACACGTGCGTCAAGTGCAAACAGAATGTGAGATCTCATGAGATTTATCAATATTCCATGAGGTCATGAATAATGCCATTTTGACTATAACTATAGATTATAACAGCTATAACTACATTTATTATCATGAAACGATCTTAATTTAAATAAACTGAATGAATGCAGGCAATATGCATTATTTTAAGGAATGTTAGATTATCAGAAAACAAGTGTTGAGCAGTTTAAACGTCAGTTGGTTCTGACTTTTACTAGTTTGGTCCAATCTGACACAAGAAATAAATCTTTTATGTGATCTGCGCTTCCTGAATCCTGACAGCTTCTTTACCATAGATATCCATTTCACAGGTGGGCTCCCCCACAGCCGAGCCCATGTTTGTTTTATATGAACTCACCGCCGACCCTGCTGACCACAAATCATGTTGAAAGAGGAAGGAGAGAGTAGAATAAACTGCCATCGTGGGAGGGGAAAGTACCTTTTAAGATCAGTCAAAGCCTTTGCTAATAGGGGTGATCCATCCAGGGCTTTCAAAATGTCACATCTCTGCCTTGTTCATTTGCATAACCTCTAAAGCGTCCAAGAGAGCGTGCGGCACATTGATTTAGCTGGTGACTTGGGAGATGCTGTTCTTGTTGACACAAACGTTTAAGTGAGTGTGACTGTGGCATTCCTTAATCCACTAAACTGTGTAGAAGGTAAGTACTCAGCCACAGTTTTACAACCATCAACACACTTAATCTGCTGACTGCTCTTGGGTAAATATCACTGTTTGATCTTTGAAAAATCATGAATATTTCCAGAGCAGTGGTAAACCGCTGATCTGTTCATTGAACCTACAGTCTGGACTGGAAGCAGCCATCTCAGACTTTAAGAACAGTTTTTGGAAACATTAAAATGTTTGCAATTAAGAAGGGACACTAAAAAAGCAGTATTTCCTTCAAAATATTTCAACTTTTGCAACATAGTTCAGTGACTAATGCATAAATGTTCATTGTTTCTTGATAAAAAGCAACATTTAACAGTGACGGATTAATTGTGTATGTGAATCAGAATAAAAATTAAATTAACTTGAATTAAATATTTATCTCGTATTTATAAATTTGTCACATTGGTATATTTATCTCATATTGATACATTTATTACACATAGATATATTTATCTAAGATTGATATATTTTATCACATTTTGTTACATTTATCTCACATTGATATATTTATCACATACTGATTTTTTTTTTTTTAACCACACGTTGCTATACTGTATTTATCTCATTTTGGTATCATTGGTGTTGTAAGGATGGCTCTCTCTGCTGGCCCTTCCTTGTGTTGTCTCTGTGTTTTTAGTTCAGTTCTCCAGTCCTGCTCTGTGTTAGTTATTCATT
>JARVGQ010000116.1:23843642-23859538 GCA_031762355.1 Hypsolebias martinsi | reverse complement strand
AAAGAACACACACATTTGCCCAGTTTGGCTGAAATAATCAGACATGAGCACAAAAAGATAAAAATTATCCGAAAAAGGCCAAAATTAGCAAGGAAAAAAAAAACCTGCCGAAAAGTAGCTATAAAGGCAGAAAGAAACTTAAATTTCCAGAAGGAAGTGGAGAGAGTGCATTGTAACTGAATTAGGCAAAAAAAAAAAAAAAAAATTAATGAGTGCAAAACGTGGAGTTAGCTGAAAAAGCTAAAATTAGCATTGAAACAGCTAAATAGTAACTGAAATAGTAGAAAAAGCTTAAACTTGCAGAAATGAGCTGAAAGCTGAAATTAGCAGCAAGAAGTTAGAAGCGCCAAATTGTTGCAGTTAGCAGGGAGAATCTGAAAGGAGCACAAAACAACTGAAAACAGCTGAAATTAGCGGAAAGTAGCTGAAAAAAGTTTAAATTTGCACAAGGAAGCTGAACGAAGCTGAACTCAAACAAAATGTGAAAGGAGCAGTAAACGGTTGTAAACAGATCTAAAGATCTGAAGGATGTAAAATGAACTCAGTTCATTTTCTATGAGGGAAAAATGGCAGAAAAGGCTAAATATTTAAAAAACCTAAAGTTGCACCAAAACCAAAAGACAAAGCACCCTAAACAAAAAAACAAACAAAACAAAAAAAAAAAAATCCATGTTTTTTTTTATTTTATTTAAGTTTACATGTTTGTGCTTGTGTTACTTAAAACAAGATTTATTTTACGTTCAGAACTTAAACATCTGTTTCAGCCCTCTGTTTTTTTTATGTGCTTCTGAACGAAAGCAAAAGGTGATACGTGTGTGTGTGCGTGTGTGTGTGTGTGTGTGTGTGTGTGTGTGTGTGTGTCACTGCCAAGGAATGTTGCCAACTTTAGTTTCAAAGTCTCTGCCTCTCACCTCAGACTCAACACAAGAGGAGGAGTGAAAACAAACAAAACCAAAGAGAAACATTCATTGTGCTGCTTTTTTTATTATCCAGGCCATTATGTAAAAACTGGTTTTGATAAGTTATGGCACGACTGTTTTTCAGTACATTTTTTACACATGACATTATAATTTGAAGGGGAAAAAAGAAATGCACACACCCATACAGCAGACACGTTCCTCAAAAGGACAAACAAAAAGCTGGCATTTTACCAGTCAGTGGAACATGTGCATACACACATGTATTTTCTCTAGCAGATGAAAACATTTATGTGATGACAAAGCACTACCAGGTATCGATGCTCATCATTAAATATGTCACGAGAATAAAAGGCATAATGTTTCTGAGAAAAATAAGTCATCTAAAGTCTGTAAAAACATTTCACAATATGTATTAAAATAAATATTTCATAACTGTGTTTATACTGAACGTTTTCTACGCTGTCCCTAAGTAAGTGTTCTTAAAAACACAGTAACACCATGAAAACAGCCTTTAAGCCAAGCCACTAGTGGGAACCGTGTCAGAACATGTAATTGAGGGAAGGTTCTGAAATGGTGCATATTTTGATTTTAGTGATAAAACAGCAATCAAAGAAGCTGAAACGTATTAACTGTTCACTGACTTACAGACACCTGAGAAACTGCTTGGTCCAATTAGGTTCAATGACGGAGGGGAAACACTTTCAATAAGAGATAATTCACTCATAAATGTAGATTATTGTTCAACAGGGGCTGTTTGGGCAGTTGTTTACGAAAAGGATAACCTGATATAATTATTAATGCACCTGCTTATCACCGTTCAATACGCGAAGAATGGTCAATAATCCGAAGGAGACTGAATGTATTAAAACTTGAAAGAACACAAAGTTCTGAAGACGTTTGCAAAACTACACTTATTCAAAGAAAATTAACCAGAAAAGTGAGCTTTTCTGAGGTTAGGTTACCATCAGTTGCCCAGGGGCACGAGAACAAGATAAATTTACTTGAGAAAAACATACGCAGACCTTTGTCACGCAATGTGACAAATAGAGCAAAAAGGGCAATTGGGTTCATTATTACACTCCCTATAAACATAACAGACACACCCTGCTCATTATTTACTGTAGTTTTGTGTGCAGTTTTCATTAAAGTCTTGACTTAAAACAAGTTTTACTAAGAATTTCTACCTTCATACAGTGTTGCACAGGGGTATGTGTTTCTATCATTATGAAATCATAAAAGGGTACTTTTTTTTACTAACTGTACAGCACACTGCTCATGTTTAGCTCAATATTTGGTTTCATTCCTGCTTTTTGTTATCAGTTTCAAGTGTTGCTTAACTCCCTGAAAAATAATCGAATTTGTAGATGATAGTAAAGATGAAAGAGGGAACTCTGGACAAGACCTCAAAGAAATTCAAGTAAATTATACGTCTATTAAATCAACATTGTTGCTCAAGTGATCGCACTGACTGCTGTGGCCTCAAACTGAGTCAGAATGTTCTGAATGGTGAAACGTCACCACCTTAAATGCAGTTTAAATCGAGAAAATAAAGAAATCAGAGGTCAAATCCCCTTTTTTTAGCATTGGAACCCTAATAATAAGCAAATAAAATGAAATAATAAGATGCATTGTACTTTAAATTGATAATGACAAATATTCCAACAGCACTTGCACAGCTGTGTGAACAGATCAGATTCCACACATCTGTGATACAGTGAGAGTTTTTCCACACACTTCTCTGATTGATTCAGCTTAAATTTACAACTTGTCACATAAACAAAAAATAATCTATGATTTAGATTAATACATTTTTGAACTGAAAATACAAGAATGGCTCTCTTAATTGCATTCTTGTTCATTTTGCTGCTCTGAGAAGAAAAGCATATCCAAGGTCCAAGCGTCAAATCAGGTGAATGAGCACATTTTAAAAAGGTGAAGTCCTAAAATACTTTTTGACTTTCTTTGCAAACTGTTCATGATCTGCAGGCTTCTAACACAGCTGCTTTCTAAACAGGAATAATAATAAAAAAATAAAACTTTTAGTCACACGGAGACAGATCTCTTGATGTGCCAAAGATTACATTTGGATAAAGTATCACTTGATCCAATTTAAGGGTGCACCCAGTTCTGAAATTATATTTTTCTGTGTTTTACTTTGAAACAGACCTTCAGCTAAATCAGATATGAGTATTGTGTATCAGTGAACTGCCAGCAAAAGATAAATCTTATCTCACAAATGAACAAAGTACAGGATAAAACATCCTACTCATCATTTCAAGCAACATCGGGGCATTGTATCCGTTTTGTGCGACTCAGAGATTGAGCTCTCAGATCCTTTTTACTGAAATAACTTGAGCGTCTTTTCATTTTGGACATTAGAAAAGGCTGGCAAATCGCACAGCCTTATCATTTTTTTTTTTACACTTTTCAAACATTGTCTGAATAATGAAGCAAATGATTTGTAAATTAATTAAAGTGATGCTGAAAAAGCAGGTGAAAAACAAACGAAAGCAAAGTCGTTTCAGGAAGCAACTTCCCAGCTTGTAATAGATTAAGGAAACTAGACAACATGACCTTTGGCAGTCTGTAAAGCCAATAAACATCTCGCAAGATTACCAGAAAAGTGAATCAGAACTCTAGATTGACTGTAAAGGGATTTTGGGGAAGAATCTGCAGCAGTGGTGCATTATTCCAGCCCATAATTATGAGCTGATTTAACGGGTCTAATAAAAGGAAAAACAACTTAGTTCTGTTCTCCTTATTTATCTAAGAAACAAGTCCAGGGGGGCTGAAGTTAATCTGTTTTTGCCCGTGACCAGCACATGTGTGTGCAAATTAAATTGTTCTGAATTTAATGAAAACAAAACCTAAGTAAGTGTTAGGACCTCAAATAAGTCAGCCGTGATTTTGGCCTGAGTTGCAGCTTATAGTCAAATATATATTTTAATAATAATAATAATAATAATAATAAAACTTTGGAGGTGAGTCAACCAGTTAAGTCAGGTCATCTGGAGGGTTTCTTTTTTTAGTTGAGACGTTTCATCCTTCATCCAAAGGACTTCATCAGATGACCTGACTTAGCTTTGTTGGATTTTCTACCTGGATTATTGAGCATGAACTTTGACGTTTTGAACCACTTTGGTTATGGCTGCCTCAGAGGAGTCGACGGGGGAGATGGCAGGCCCCAGAAATCATCTTATCACCAGCAAACTGGTTGGTCCACTATGTGAGTGTGCTGCTTGTGGGACTCAGTTTGTTGTGGCTCCTTGGACTGATGAAGTCCCTTGGATGAAGGACAAAAGGTCTCAATAAAAATAAAAGACCCAGATGAGCTGACTTAACTTTGTTGGACTTTTTTTTAACCTAGATTATTGAGCATGATGTTTGGAGAGGTAACCAAGTTTCAACATAATTAGCTAAACGTGAAAGTTTTGTTGACATGAACCGGTTTTATTTTTAGATTATTTCAGAATTTATCATACAGCAAAACTCATAGTCATACTGGTTTTTATGTGGTATGTTATATGGGGTCTACAGCTGGCCATCAGTGTGTGATTTGTACTGATAACTTATAGAAACAGTTAAAAATTTTATGAAACATTGCGCAGCCAATCAGCTGATGGAGCTGGAGTTGGCTGTTGCCTCCGGGCAGTTTAAAGAAATTGTGTATGTCTTGCATGTGTACCAAGAACAAACGTGTTGATTATGTATGCCAGGAGTGGTACAGACTTTTATTGGAAAATTTACACCCAGGCAGTGATTTATATAAATCAGTCATTGCCACAAAGCAGTAAAACTCTAATTGTTTCTTCCATTTTCAAAGTCTAGCGTCCATTAAGGATGCGGTGAGTAATAAAAGGGACTTTTAATCAATCCTCTCTTGTTGATGAGCTGATGTGTGAATGGCTTATTCCACCTGACAGTGCCACCATATGTTGATTTCTCTTGCTTTTCTCCAAGAGTCAACAAAGACGGAAGGAGCTTATGTCATTTTTAGTGTAGGTTAATGTCTTTGCATCATAATTCAGCTGAAGAAAAATGAGTTTCCTTTGTTTGCTGTTTTGTAGGAAATCATTGAAAAGTACTCCAGGACGGTGATGTTCATTTTAACACTAATCCCTGTAATTATGGCAAATAAGTCCCCATGCCTTCCATACAAGAAATTCACATTATTTAGTGGATTTTCTTAAGATGAGTGCAGAGGGCCTCCACATCTCAGTGACCCTTTCTCAGTCAGATTAGGCCGGCCGACCCCTTCTCGACCGGCTGGCATGGCCACAGTAAATTCTTGTGACTGCTCATGCTAGGGACCCTGGGTAATTAATAAAACCCCCATTACATGCCTTGTGCCCGTTGTTTGCTATTTCAACACCCCATTTGTGCCACGATTACAGTCATTATCAGTCACCGCCATTAATTCTCTACCCAAAGCCAGAACTGCATACTAATAAATTCAGCTCTATTTTTTTTTTTTTTTTACCTTCCAAGGAGTTGGCATTGGAAACAGGCCAGGAAGTGCCACTCCAGATTAGGAGTCATCTGCTGACAAAAAAGGAGCCCTTTGAATGGGAGGCTGCTGCATCTTTGGAGATAGTTCAAATTTCCCCTTTGATTATTTTCCTTTCCCCTCCAAAATGAATCTTTATTAAGCCTAAATCCTGAATAAAATGAAATTAGCAGACTGCAAAATATTGCTTTCTTTTCTGACTCTATTCCCCGGTGCCTGCATGCAAATTATAATGCTTATTTATGCAAATGAGGTGTCGTCTTTAATTAGTTTTGCTTGAGGGCATTAAAATACATGTATTCTTTCCCCAAAAATGATTTGTTTTGTGGCTCTGTTCAGTTTAAGTTCAAAATGAATGATTATGCCAACTAAAAAGCTTTATTAATTCTTCAGGTCTTTTTTTTTTCCCTCCTCTTTTGGAAGAATTATCTTCTCCACCCACTTCCTGGGAAGAGTGTACTCTTGGTGAAATCGAAAAGCCTCTCCAGGCAGCACTACTCCGACAAGCACTTATAAAAGGTCCCAGGTTGAAACCGCACGGTAAAAATGCACTTCCACTTTAAAATCTGAAAGCTGCTCCTCAGCATTTCTCACTATGTATATACATGCGTGTTTTGCTACATTACTTTTTGTATAATGATACATTATTGAACAGGAGATTTGCTTAACTGTTGCACTTAACATTCATATAATGGACGTATTGTAACATGCTATTAAACCACTGGGAGGAAGAAAAACAAAAAACACTGTAATCCAATCCAATTCGATTTGTGTTTTCTTTGCAACACAGACATTTAACTAGAAAACTCCCTGTTCTGAGCGCGACACTTGCATCATGTTATGGTTTTTATGCGTGGCCGACTTCAAACTGGAAGCGACGATGAGGTGCTGAAGGATGGTCCGGCTGATTTGGGCCCTATTTTAATATTTGTCGAAAAGGATCTGCGGTGTCGCAATAAATCTTCCGCTATGCACTGTTTTTATGCATTTAATCTTGATTTACAGTTCCTTGTTGAGTGCCTATCGAACAGAAAACGTCTTTATGTCATAGTCGGAGGTGTTGGGTCAACTTCGGTTAGAAGCAGCCACAGACTGTATCAAGCCATATTTCAAACCACTTCAGACGGAAAGTGACCAACTGCTGCTCTGGTTATTGTTCAATATCCTATCAGTATTCTGAATCCCTTCAGCTGCTCAGATGAGCTGAAATGGCAAGTTAAGATCCCCCCTCCTCCGCATGCATGTATGATTTATGGAAAGGAAGCTAAAACCATTACAGCATTTTTATTATTATTGTTCTTTCAAGGCTAATGCAACAATAGATTTTTGCATGATTGATGTGTTATACTAAACATTAGAAGATTACATTAACTTTGCATAGAACAGCTAAATAACATGAGATTACTTATTGTTATTTTTCCTGCACACGATCATACTGTAAGCATCATGCACACAGTATTTCTTGGCATGCATTGATTGTTCTGTACATACATACTGGATAAACAACGTTCCGTGATGCTTTTGTTGTCTTCTGACTCTGCAGCAAGAGCAGAAAGTCCTTGATTTAGAAAACTTCCTAAATGACAGCATTTCAATGATTAAACTAAATGGCTTTGATAAGCTCTGATCTGCCCCCTTCGTTCTGCAAATTATTAAAAACTCGAGCCCTGTGGGTGGGAATGTGGCAACAATATGCTGATCCTTCCATCATCTGGGAGGAAATTCCACATGTAATAAGGAGGAACTGCATACATACAGTTTACAGTGCAGTCATGGCTTTGCTTTCACAGCATCTGCGATAGAAAAACGCTGCAGACCACATCAAACCTATCACTGCTCATTGAGCACCCTCATAGTCTGACGGTGCAATTTTTCAGGATTCCATCATTTTACTCATTATAATTCGTTTCGTGAAATTGTGAGGTGGTATGGTGGTGTAGTGGTTACAGTCGTCATCTTCCATGGAGAAGGTCACAGGTTCACCTGGGCGGAGTTCACGTGTTTTTCCTGTGCCGGGAGAACCCAGATACTCTGGTTTCCTCCCACAGACCAAAAACATGAACGTTAGGCTGACTGGTAACTCTAAGTGAGAGGGTGAATGGTTGTTTTTCATGTCTTGTCTGTGATGGATTTACAACTAGTCCACGGGGTACCCCGCCTCCTGCACAGTGATTGCTGGAAATGGGCACCATCACTGACTTTATCACATTGTCTTTGGTAGTTGAAGATGTTTTGTTCTTCTTCATCATAGCCTGTTGTTGCACCGAAGCTTTCAGAATTCACACATCAACAAAGAAGTTCGGGCATTAAAAAAAAAAAATCAGACCCAGCCCGGACCGAACCCGTATAATTTTATCACGACACCGACCCAAAACCAACCAATTAACTGTGATTACAGACACAAACCCCCAAAATAAATAAGTAAATAAATATATTTTTAATTATTATTAAGCTTTTACTGCTTTTGTAAGTAAATCAGTTTGACATGATTTAAAAACGTATTTCAAAGACAGGAAGATATAAGAGTTCTTGTTTATTAACCAGAGTCAGCGGATTATTATCGTTATTATTATGTTATAGTCATTATTGTTATTAACGGTCATCGACCGCACGTGCTAGCCGTTCAGGTGGGTCGCTGGCAGTCATCCATCTGGACTTTCTTGTACCTCTGTTAACCGGCTGGTCAGAGCGTGGTCAAATGGCCACTTGCGTCTGATGGTGATCCAAATTGAATCGTCAGCCGCGCTCGTCCACTGACACAATCAAAAGTCCGACACCGACCCGGCCTGCCCATCCAGCACATTATTTGCAGTGGTTCCCGTAGTTTACTTGCCTTGGCAGAGCGTTCATCTCTTCCATGATTTTTGTCGGGGGGGTGGGGGGGGTCTGTGTTGCACGCTGTTTGTACCGGGGTAGGGGGAGGGGCTCAGCGTGAGGGAGACAGAGTGCTAACTCTAGTATTTTAGCTAGCATGTTTGTAATGTGTGCCTCTAAGTCAGTGCTGACAGTTGTTGTGGGCGGGGGGGCATAGTTGGGTAGGCAGGGCACTCAGTTCAGTTGACAGGGCGGGGCGCCCTGCTTGCATAATGGTAGAGAAATAGTTGCATGCATATTGTTCATTGCCTTTCAACAGACTTTTAACTGAAATCCTTGTATGATGAGAAGAGATTAAAAACAGCTGTTTTGGTAAAACTCTGTAAAGAAGAGTGTAATGGATTAGTGGTCGTCACTGTTGCCACACAGCAAAAAGGCCCTGGGTTCAATCGCCGGTTGGACCTGGGGTCTTTCTGTGTGGAGTTTGCATGCTCTCCTCATGTTTGCGTGAGTTTTCTCCTACAGTCCAAAAACATGTGTTACGCTGCCTTCAGGCCAGGTCGCCCTTGAAAAAGAGATCTGTGACGTCAGTGGGATTTGCCTGGTTAAATAAAGGTTGATAAATACAAATGACTATGTGCAATCTCTTGCATTATTGCATTATTGAAAGCTCTCTGCAGATATGTTAACACTAAGAGAATGTGTTGAAGAGGACTAGCTACTACTACACCAAATTCAGCTCAGTAGCTGTAAAACTGAGATATAGATACTTATAGGTTAATCTCAGGCAGCATGTGGCGATCATCTTGAACTGGGTTAACTCTGTGGGTTTTATCTGTAGAGTCAATGATAACTTTCAGAGAGTTTCACTGGACTTTATCTGGTTGTTCAACAGAAATTTTCCTAACAGATAAACAGTGTTAGATCTAACTGTAAATGTCAAAGTTTTATGCAAAAACTTTGCACACAGTGTCGAGCTTAGAGTGTGTGTTGGGGATAAGCCCCAGCTAGTTTTTAGCTCACAATCTGCAAAACTATTATTTTTTGTGTTTGCTAAAGTTGCCTATTTGTGGAGTGCATCTTGAATAGAGTTGGCCTCAAAATATATTCATCTGTAGATGTTTATCCAGTAAATACTTTGTCAGAGTTTCAATAAAATCTGCCCAGTACTTTACAAGATATTTTGCTAAAGCTGACTGATGAGGGCAAACAGTGTTGCTCAATCTTTGCCTTTTGGTGGCAGACTATAATTCAGAAGTGTCTTGATTTTGAAGCTAAGCTCTACAGGATGCTGGCTGGCTTTTAAAGGCACTTGTGTGCGTGCGTGCGTGCGTGCGTGCGTGCATCTGATCCAGGCAGTGATGGGCATCCAGCCAACGATTCTTTACCCAAAGTGCAAATTGTGCCACTCTCAGGTGCAAAAGACTATAATTACCTGAAAACGTAAACTGGAAGTTATTCCTGACAAAGACAGGAAACTGTAATAAAACTGAGCTTTCGGTGCTTGGTCCAGACAAGCCTTATAAGACGTATTAATAGTACGTTTTAAGGATGCAGCACTTTTCCATTTGTCTTGTGGAAACATTTGGGGCAAAACACCTGGCATTAAATGCATGCAGTCAGAAAACTCATCAATAAAGCTCTGACTTTTCCAGTGGCTTAGCAATAGATTTTCACTATACGCTTTCAAGTTCATCATTTAATTTGTAATAATTATATGTCTATATTTGTTTTTAAATGTCTAAAAGATTTTAGTTAACCTGGTTTTGCTGTAAATTGAGATTTATGGCCAATGGTGGGATTCTTTTAGATTTCTAAGTTAAAGTAACTATAATATTGGATTACAGTATATTTAAAATAAAATAAAATAAAAACATTTTATATATTATATAGTGTATCATATTCATCAAACTTGTAAGTACTTTCAGACTTATGCACAGTGCAAAAACTGCACTCATGTCTCTGTTTTGTAGGTTTTATTTTTGCCACCTGAGGAACGAGTTTGTGCTCAAAGGAACAACTTGTTATTCCCTTCACGTGTTTTAGAAATTCACATCTGCCAAAGAATGCAACAATATAAAAGTAAAGACAAGAATACGTGCGTAAGCTCTCATACAACACGTACGGTAAAAACCTTTAGGTGTGGCTGCATTTCTCTGAAAATAGTACAAGATTTTTTTTTTTCAGTCACGCATAAGGCTGAGGACATAATCTTTTGTAAATCTGTGCTTTCTGAAACTGAGTAAACAGAATGAATGGAATGTACAGTTTTAGACATACCGTTAAAAAAACTGATTTCTCCTTCAATTTTGACAAAATTTCAACTACAATGTAAAGGTGAACTTATTGGCTAAATTACATTCAAAAAGTTCCAATTTTAAAGCGCTAAACCCACTTTTTACAGTTTATCTGTTTTTAATTCTAATATGAGTTGACGTTTGAATCAAACTTTGTGTTAACATTACACAAATGAATTGAAAAAAATATAAAATAAAAAACTTGAGCATATTGGCCTTGATGAGTCACAACATGTGGCATAACAGAAAAATTCCAGTTAAGAAAACTGGCCTTGCAACCTGACTTCTGGTTAAGAAAACAGACAATTTATTTGCAGAAAGATAAAACATGTTTAAGGGCACCAAAACCGGGCAGACAGGTCGGGCTGTAATTTACTGAAGATAGATGTAATTATTCTAATAGGAGTTAAGCCCAAACAACAGTACAGTACATACCAGCGACGCGTGAAAGGTCAACCCCAACAACTGTAAACTGAGAGTGGCTGTGAAAGTTTGGGGAGCTTTAGAAAAACGATGTTTTGTTTTCGCGACAACTGAGTTTGACCCAGCGCTTCATTGTATGTAATTTAGTTCCTCCAGTGACCGTTTGATTTCCTCACAGGAAGCATCTGGTGACAGCTAACACAACATGCCTCTCCACCCACGTGCAGCACATATGGCAGGGAGAAGACGTGTAGGGAGAAGGTGATGTGGAGCGAGCGGCTCCAGGGTCAGCACGTTTGATTTCATTCGTTCTGGCCACCAGAGGCAGTGCTCCTGCACAGGATGGCTCTACCTGCTAGGGGAGGCACAAGGTGGTGCAGTGGGACAAAATAAAGAGATGCGAAAGATAACAAGAAATTTTTCAGCATTAAATTCAAGTAAAACTCGTGTTGAAAAAATATTTGAAGGTATTCCTTCTAGTTGCTATGATTGTATCCTGAAAAAGGTAAACAAACTAACTTTTATTTATGTATTTAGGTGGCACGGTGGCACAGTTGGTAGAGCTGCTGCCTCTCAGCAAGAAGGTTGTTGGATCAAATCCTGGCCAGGGGCCTTTCTGAGTAGAGTTTGCATGTTCTTTTTGTGCATGCGTTGGTTGTCTCTGGGTACTCTGTTTTTTTTCCCACAGACCAAAAACATGCATGTTAGACTGATTGGTAGAGTGAATGGTTGTTTGTCTCCATGTGTCCCTTTAATGGACTGGAGACCTGTCCAGGGTGTCCCCCACCTCTTGCACTGCTGGATATGGGCATCAGTGACCCTCACGACCCAAAAAGGAATAAGCGCACATAGATGACTGATGTATGGATGTTATTTATTTATTTTATTTATTTTGTTTTGATGGTCCTTTTGCAGGAAGTAATGTTCTGTTGATCTCTGGCTGTGGACATGTGTGTGTTTGGTAGGGGTTGAACAAGTACATAATTTCTAAACTCGACATTAACATAATAAAGCTCGCGTAGAACTCGAGTAGTTGATGACATCATAGGATCTCAAGATGCAAAAATAATAATAAATAAATAAACCCCACAAAATGTCATTTATTATTTACCAAAAAAAAAAAAAAAAAAAGACCAAAAAAAACCATTGGGAGCATATATTATGCTCCTACCATTTATCGTTCCATGGCTCCTCCCCCAGAAAATTTGGAATAAAAAATATGCCATTTCTTGCATGTTGGTGTATTTTAACAGGCTGTTAAACATCTATAAACTTGATAAAGTTGATTAAAAACAGGTCTCTTGTAAATGAGTCCTCGAGGCTCACTAGCTATGTTTACATGGACATAACTAATCGGATCAAACGGCCGTTCGGAATAAAAGTGTGTCATGTAAACGCCCCGTTCAGGTTATTTTTTGTTTATTCGGCGTGAACCGAAATAATTTGTGATCAGATTGAAACGGGTGGTTTACGCCGATCTGTAACCCGATCGGTGTTGAGACTGAGACTAACATCCTGTACAAGTAAAGGTTGAATTGAAATTACTATTTTAGAGAGCAACAACAATTAACAAGCTGTGTGTGAAAGCAGCGTCATTCTGTCGAGTGTCCTAACCCACCCACCCACACCCCACCGACTCACACACACATATAGTCCGACCCGAACTCTGCTGAATTCAACCTGCGCATTGTTCTGCTCCAGTCTCAATTATTACTGCCTTTCAGGTGCTTGAATCCTCTGTTGTCCAGCTTAGGACAGTCCATACGTTTATTTTAGATAATAAATTGTCTTTTCCACATTTTGATCGCTGTTATTTTGACAAATTAGTGCCGTTTTTTTTTTTATAAGTGATGTGAATACACGTCAAACATTTCACTCATTTTTTTTTTTTTTTAACTGTAAGCTTATTTATCACATCTGAAATGTTATGCATCATGGTGCAGGAGTTCAGACACAGCAGTTGTGCGCACGTCCTGCAGAGCTGGAGACGCTGTGTGTAAAATAACCATTGCGCACAGCTGAAGGTGGATGAAGACGCTCCCCGCGGGACATGCAGTCCACGTCTCTGCTGGCAGGAGCGTGGTGTGGCCGGTGTTGGGCCAAAAAGTGATTCCGATTTCACCCAATCAGTTTTTGACACAACACCTGAACGGAACGGACAATGTCTCCTCTTGTTGTATTTTTAATAAATACTCAGAATAAAAATGTGCAATGACTTTGGACTTTTAGGGGCGGAGTTGGCAGATACGATGAAAGAGTTGCCAGATCCAAGCGCTCAAAATGAGAGAGTTCCCGGATCTTGTTCCGGCAGGAGCCGGCTCAAATTAACCACTGCATAGATGCGGAAATGCTACTTTAAGAGGCAGCTCGTATGCTTTTAGCTGTTGTGTTTAAAATTAGTGTTTATGTAATCATTTTCAGTTTACATATTCAGTATAAGTTTTATTCATTCAAGGCAGTCATATTTGTTCATAACTTTATTATTAGCAAACCAACGAGTGACCGGAGCCAAGCCGGATCTTAACAAGCAGTTACCGGAATGCACCCTGTCAAAATAAGAGACTTCCCGGATCTGTTCCGGCAGGATACGGCTCAAATTAAGCACTGGTAATATGTAATCAAATTAATTTATTCAAAGGGATACTTGAGGCAAACATTTTTGATTCTATGCTTCCTTTAAAACAGGGGTCTTCAACTTTTACAATCAAAAGAGCCATTTTTACGCCTTCATTCACTACACTAAATGTGTCCGGAGCTGCAGCAACCTGCTATAGTTGTGGTTATCAACTGGTGGCCCATGAGCCACTTTAGGTTTGCTAGAGGCAATGTTGCCAGACTGTGCGGTTTACCTCCAGTTTTCATTCTGATTTTGCTGGGAACTCTGGGAAGATTTTTGTTGGATTGGTGCATTTTGCCACATAATGGTAAATTACCTTGGCTCATACTGATGTGCGTTCATGTTCAAACAGTAAATATACTGTAACAATATACTGATAGGGCAGGTTTTTGTGTGATGTGGTGGATTTTAACATATTTTTGGGCTGAAAAACTCTACTGTACTCTATCTGGTAACACTGGCTGGAGGGGGCTTTTGTGAACATTAAAAAAAAACATTATAAAACAAAAATATCTAATGATTTTTAACATTTATTAAAGAAAAATACCAGATTCTTGTAAAGAAGTGGAAAATGTTCAATTTTTTCTACCTTTTTTTTTTTTATTAAAAAGATCTATAAACTAGACAGTTCTTCATATAAAGAAATAAAGCATCAAGTTAAAGTTTTACTCCTTGTATTCGCTCCAGTGTTCACATATTTGCAAAAGAAATGACAGGGAAAATGTTTGAACTAGTCCTTTTTTGTTTAACCAATAAAATTCAGATTGGTTTTAGTTTTGGTCAAAGCTTGAAAGAGCCGCTGCAGAGAGACCAAAGAGCCACATGTGGCTCCAGAGCTGCAGGTTGCAGACCCCTGCTTTAAACCATGTGACTGTAAACTGTCCAGTGGTCACCATGCTTCACTAAAATAAGTGCCATCAGACACAACATGCTTAGGCCTAAAAAGAACTAAAAAGGCCAACGACTTGGGACTATATCAATCAGAAGAACAAAGTTCTGTACTTTTGTGTTTCCAACATAAAGGGCTCACATTATCTTAGGAATTATAAGAAGGATGCTATGCCTTCAAACTGATTTGGTGTCAAAAGAATTATTTCCAGAAGAGCAAGAAAACTAATTTTGACTGTTTTAAAAACAGACAAGACATTGCACTAAAATGAGTCAAACACAGAGGTTAATGTCATCCTTCCACTCAGCTCTCAGTAGCTTCAGAGACTTCAGCACCTTGAAAGAACAAAACCATAATCCTGTGACAAAATGTCAGAAACATCCTGATGTATCATCTCAGAATTGTGCAACATTCATGTAACTGTCTGCTTTTTATTGTAAAAAACAAATGTTTGAAAGGGGTTTCTACAGTAATTATACATAATTAAACAGGCCTCATCTGAAGAGATGTATTTGTTTTAAATAAAAATATTGATGTTATCCCTCAACTTACATAATGACAATAATTCTCAGCTTGCACTCCTCCAGATTTTAGGTCAAAATCTGTAAGAATGACTGAGTTATGGCCATACAGTATTTGTTTTTTCTAACTAAAGGTTGCTGTGACATCCATCTTCAGTCAATTTGATTCAGAAAGTTAATCAATTATAGATGGACTTCAAATGATTACTTTCTGAGAGTTTTACTACATTTTGTTAACACACGGACAAATGAGCACACTCACACACAGGCAATTACATGATCGCCTGCCTTTTATGTTGATGGGTGAGCATGTATGAAGAAAGGAAAGGTGCCGATTTTACTGTAGGTGCAAGTCGGTGACAACAAGTGACAGCACATGTTTATGTTGATTATTTGTCATGTGCAGGTTAACACAACAATGTAATGAAATGTTCTGGATGTGAAGAACCGATTTGAGTCACTTAAAACAAACAAGAAATACTAAAGTATGCAATAAGGGTATAAAATAAAGTACCAAAAAGTGAAAGGTTAAAAAAAAATAATAATAATAAATAAAATAAACAACATACTTTGTAGAATGCAACAGTGCAAGTAGGATTAATTTGTATGAATAAGTATTTCAAGGTAGTAATATTAGCTTAAATGCACATGATATATAATGCACATAGCTAACATATACAGGTAGTCCTCGGGTTACGACGGTTTCGAGTTACGATGGTTTCGAGTTACGACGTTTCGTGTTTACAACGCACCTCCCATAAAAAAAAAAAATTCTAAATTTTATTTTGAAAAGCCGAGTTACGCCGTTTCCGGTTTCCGGTTTTATGTTGCAAACGTAGCGGCGGAGAAATACTGCACTGTACTCTCTAAAAAAGCTAAGTCTGGTCCTCTGGACATTCAAAAAACAA
>JARVGQ010000116.1:23716608-23732306 GCA_031762355.1 Hypsolebias martinsi | reverse complement strand
TGACGGAGCTCTCCCCCCACCCACCCCAGAAAAAAAATTCATACACCTATGAAAAAAGATTCAAACGTTTAAACACACATTTTGATGATTAATTAAAACAACTTGATGGTCGTTAACATATACAGTAGCATGAATTGATTTAATTTGGATTTAAACTATACAATGTTCTTGCACTGTTTTTAAATTATGTTTTACTTTCTAGAAATTTGAGGCAGATCACATGAAAAATGACTTTACACTAAACCAGATTAATGTCAGAACCGCTTATTATGCACAGGGTTTCAGGGTGAAGGATCAAAGTTTGAAATAATCCCTGAAAGGTTTTGGCCCTTTTAAATGCCACTCAACAGTTTAACTTGGTCAAGCTTGCTTGAGATTTGAGATGTAGCTGTAAAGAATAAATAAGTAAATAGATAGGCAATTTCTGCTGTAAACGATCAGTTTTGAAAACTAAAGTAAAAACTAAACCGCACCCATCTTCTCACTTTGTCTTTTTTGCTAAACAAACTGTAAAAACAATGACAAGGAGTTGTGATAGCAGAAATATCTATAAAACTTTAGAAAATTGTCAACTAAAATGTTTTTTTTCTAAAGGATTGAAACAGGAATTTATTTTTGCATTAACTATAATGAACATTAGTTTTTATTTACCGTGTTTTCCAGCGTATAAGTCAAATCAGTCAAAAAGATATCATGAGAAAAAATACATATACAAGTTGCTTTGACGTATAAGTCGCATTTATTATGTGTCACTGCTGACTCGTCACGTTTATCATACACTTATTTAATGGTCAAAACAGCTTCATTTCGCCTGGGCGGCTCATCTATCCATCGCAGCCGGAGCTGCTAGCTCTCCAGCGTTCCTCTGTCTGCACTAGCTGAGAGAAACGGATGCGCATGGGAGGATTTGCTGTCCAAGGTCTTCAAAATTTGAAGTTAGTCAAAATTGCATTATGAATATGGGGAGAAAAAAAGTATACAAGTAGCTTTGGCGTATAATTCGCAGGACAGACAAATCTATGCAACAAACTGCGACTTGTATGCCAGAAAATACGGTAGTGTGAAACATTAGGAAATGATCATGCTGTCAGCTACTTTCCTTGTTTCTAAAGGTTTAAGAGGATATTATTTTGTGTTTCCTATTCTGAACATTAGTTTTTATTTAGTATGAAACGGGCCTCCCTCTCTCCCAAACAGCAGTGAAGCAGAGGACAAAGCAGAGGACAAACAAGCAGCACTTGTTCTGCTAACGCACAGTTTGCACTTTTATTGTTGCCTCATTCACTAAACAGTTTCAGTGGTGCAAGATTACCATACACAGAATTAGGATATCTGCATGACACATCTATGCTATACAGCGAATGGATTATAATTATTACAAATACAGTAAACATATTTACAGTTTAGTTCAAGCTCCATACAACACAGATATTTACACAGTATGAAAATGAAACCAGTGCGACAAATAATGTACAGCGTTGATGCTGTCCTTTATTCTTTCAATGAACAAATCCCAATAGGAAAAGTGTAGCTGATATTTATTCTGAGGGGAAAAATTGTAAGCATCATGACTTTTTTATTATTATTATTTTTTATATAAAGGCATCAACGGAAAAAGTAAAATTGTTGAGTTGAAAAAAAGAAAAAAAAATTCACCAAGATAATAAAAAGAATAGTATGATATTTTTTATGCCCATTAGCTACTTTATGTTATGGTCCCTGATATTAGAGGAAATAAATAGATAAAAATCACTTTTTGTTAGGTAGTCAGAAGCCTGGCCCACACAAGAAGCAAATAAAAACTCTTCTAAACTAAATTAGACTTTTTAATCACTTTCTGATAAAGAGGAAGCACTAATGCAACTCAACTCCTGAAAAGGTGCAGCAGGTTACATCTTGGATCGCTTTTCCATTTGATTCAAACAATGGGAAAAATCTTAAATGGTACATTCAACTCTCAGTTCAAGCAAGACAAAGCAGTCAAACCTTCATTTGGTTCATTTGGAGCAGAACAACTAAACGGCGGAGACTTCATTAGATCAGTTAGTTGAACCTTTTATTAGGATGTGCAAAGAGCTGCAAACTAATATATACATTGCAAACAATAAATACACAATACAAAATAATAGAACTCTGCAATTCAGCCACCGATGTGAAAATGTTTGCTCTGACGTGCTGATAGAAATATGCATCTCTTCCTGTTGAGGTTCATGCAGGTGCGCTGCACCTTTGACTCTTGATGAGTGCATAGATGCCTTGTTTATATCAGGTGTGGACTCCTTAACAGAATAACGGCTTTCTCAGAAACAGTCCAGGTTTGATGTTTCTGTCCAGCAGGCTGGCTGACCTGAGGACAGTTTCTGGGTCACTTCTGAGTCAAATGTTTTCTGTGTTCATGAATTGGAATTGTTTTTACAGACTAAACTAATTAGAGCACCTCTGTTTTCACCCTCGTATCCCGTTCAGGTGACACAGTGAGCAAACTGCTGGTTGGTAGGCCAGAGTTAAACAAAGCTCATCTGTGCTTCCAACACGAGGCAGCAGCCAAATGTAGCACCAGCATGATGTGCAGAGCAAAGATTTTCATTAACACCACCAGAAATAAAACATTTCACCTCATCGTCCCTTTATTCTGTCTAATAAATCTGCTAAAAACCTGCGTATTGTTCAGTGTAGCCTCGACATGTGCGTTCAATCTGTGTTCCTGAAGCTCGAACATAATCCTGCGTGACTTGCCTTAAGACTTGCAATAGATATGAACTATTGTGCAAAATCAGGTGAAACACCAATAGATGCTGGTTACAAATCAAGAAATAAATGCCCTCTGTTACATTTCATAAAATAAAATCGAAATAAAAACTGGAATAATCAAAAGCATGATAAAATGTAACAGATGTTAATAAAAAAAAGACTAGATGAGGAGGCTGTGATTCGGAAACACAAAGAGATAAAGTAGAAGTGGTGACGTGCGGTGCTGCTGAACTGTAATAACTTCATTTTAGAGGGTTTTTACTCAACACTTGCGAGACAGTGAGGGAACGTGTCATAATCAGGCCTCACTGCTCAAGTCTAGGCTAAAACACTCTTTTCTTCTTCTCACCAGGTTACGCCTTCACTATCACATATTCGTAACAAATGGCTGCTGCTCAGCTTGTTTGCAGAAGTTAAAGAAGCTAGGAGGAATGTCTTAAATGGGATTTAAGTATCAAACTGATCCCAGAGCAGACTGTAACAACATCCTCATCTCCCGCTGGTATTCTCCAAACCCTGTGATGTCTTAGAGATGAAATTGCAAAAAGACAAATATTAACAATCCAGTTCATTGTTTCCACTGCAGAGATACAAGGTCATGAGTTTTTGCTCGTTTTGCCCAGTTAGATATTTGATGTTTACACAAATGCACAGACTCGACTGACACTATCGGGGGTTGGAGCTGGTGTATGTACAGAGGCTGAGGAGTGGGATCTAAACGTCACACGGACGACAGTGGAGATTCAGCTCTGCCCTCATGACTCGCTGAGCTCCACAGGATTTTGCTCAAATTACTGAGTTTTATGTTTTAAGACTATTCAGATGAGCTGAGCAGCCTGATGCAACTCTCATAAGATTTAAAAAAAAAAAAAAAAAAACTAGCAGCAATAATTCACATTGCAGAGCATTAACTAATACATCACAAGAAGTTATTTGTATATTTTCCCTTCATAATTTTAACTATTTGCTGTTTGATTTGTTTCGTTTTCAGTTAAATTTCTCCTGAGGAATGCTGCAGTTATCATGCGAGCACATTATCAGAAATAAACAAATAAAAGTCATTTTTGGAGACAGATATAACACTGACAGACGTTTCTTTCTACAGATGGTTGGCAAACTGAAAACTTGTTTCTAACGAGCCGTGCACACACAAGTAGACTACTACAACATGCAACTAGTTAGGGAGTTTAGGAGAGACAAGTAAGCAGAAAGAAATCTGACCCAAACATTGGTCAAAAAACAAACACAAAACGTTAAAGAGGCTGGGAGAGAAGGAAAGATGGCAGGAGGAGGGTTGCTGGAGGAAACGAGGAAGGCAAAACGTCTCTGGAACAGAAACTTTTAGTTGTATGAAAGGAGACTTAAGCCACAAGTCTACTTACAAGAGAAAACCGTCAAGATCACAAAGATTAATAAGTGTTAACACTTGGTATGTTCAAAGGCTGTTCAGAAAGAGCCGGAGGTTCAAGTGTGCTGCTCCGCTCAGTTCTTCATCAGGCCGCTGCGTCTCCTCGCCAGCTTAGATCTGTCAGGGTGACACGTCACAGTGAGGCGAAAACGTAATTTCAGAAAAAGACGTCCAAGAGGAGTTGCATGCTGTACCTTATTGTTCCTGCGAGCAGAGGATTAAAAGCATACAGCCAGTCGTTCAGGTCCTTCTCATTGTTGGCCTGCAGGAGGATCCCTCGATGGTTTGTGCAAACAGCAAATGTGTTGGGAGTCTGAATAGAAAGCATAAAATATTTATCATGCAACATGCCTGAGGGGGTTGTATTTGCATGTGTCAGCCATTTTACTAGACTTCATAAAGTCAAAATGTGTTGTTGTTCTTCTGTGTTGCCTAAATTTGTTAATGTGTAAACAAACGTGTAACTATTACTGCTTGGATCCATTTGCCTTGGTTACATGGGATTCAGAATAAATAAAGATGTTGATTATTCTAACATCAATCAGACCTCTACCTTGAGCATGGCCTGCTGGTCTTCGCTGTATTCCACCTGGGCTGTGGACAGATTAAGGACGCCTCGCTCCACCGGGTCCTTGTCACTGTTGTAGATGAAAACATACGGCCGACGAACAACCACGAAGTGCTTCACCCATGAGTTGGAGCGCGGCTCCATGAAGCTCAGAAAACCTTTCTTGGAGACAACAGACCTAGAACAAAAGAAAGCAATTAAAAAAAAAAATCTATTACATTGTTTGTTCTGAACTTGAGTTTTTGAAAAGTGAGACATCAATTTAGTTTTGATTCAGCTGAAAACTGAACTAAACTTAGAAAGCATAATTACTTTTGTTTGAAGTTTCATATACATTTCATATTGTCTCACATTATACTAAAATATTTTATGCACAATAGAAAAGAAAAGTTAAATTAGAGTGCATTACCCTGGCCTCATCTCTTCAATATCAGGCAGCAAGTTTAAGAACTCCTTCTTTCCTGCTCGTGCAAGGTAGGACGCCTCCAGAGTAGGAATTAGGGGGAAATTCTCATAATCTGAGCCGGAGGGGCTGGAGGCACGAGAACTGTTCTCTGGGGTCCTAAGAGACAAAACTTTAAGTTAGCATTGAGGAGACAAAGGGGCAATAAGCTCTACACTGGGTTTAACTGAAAATATTTTATGAGTGGCAATTAAAATGATATATTTACTTCTGGTCTAAAGAGCCACAGCGGGAGTCAGACAGAGAGGGGCAGGTGGAGGAAGGGGTGAGGGTGGCGCTGCTGAAGCTGGTCACTGATGGGTCCCGTCCAATGGGTGAGATGTCTGACAGCTGGGGAAAATAGAAAATAAAAAATCAGAGGCAAAAGTTATTTAAAAAAACTTGTGCAATGTGAAACTTCCTTTATGGTTTATCAAAATAAACATGTCCACTGCACTTTAATTTCTTTGTGTCATCTCTAACCTTGCAGTCACTGATGCTGTTGATCACCTGGTTGTATTCGTTGTTGAAGGTGTGTGTCAGGAGGCGCAGGCACTACAAAAAACACACAAAAATAAAAAGACTGTTGAGTTAACAGCAGCAGGAGGAGCAGAATGCTCTGCAGCACAGACAGGAATACTCGCTGCCAGTGTAGTGACACCTTAGTGGCCAGCTCCTTCTCACGATCCACCAGACTCTCGATGTCTGCAGAGTCGTAGCCGCTGCTCTCGCTGGGCGTGATGGCGCTCTCACAGGTGGTGCTGGAGATCTGCGAGGAGATGGAGGTGGAGGTGGACAGAGTTCCTGAGCTCAGGCTGGGAGACAGAGACTCGCTCAGGGACTTAGTGGTGGGAGCTGTTTCCACTGGAGCCGTCTCTCCTAGCTTCTCCCTCAGCAGGAGGAGGTGACGGGTCTTCTCCACCTGTGAACAACAGGACAAACATTTGGTACGTGTTGTAGTTATTGAACTCTTTTTATTGAGAAATGTAGCAGGACGGCAAAGCAGAAAAGACTAGGAAAGGTCTAAAGGGAGTTCTGAGGTCCCACCCACCTCATGTAGCTGCTCCATCTTCTCCAGCTCCCATTGGTGCTCTGAGATCAGGCTGTCTCCTCTGGGCCTCCACCCAGCCAGGTTCTCCTCTCCACGCACATAAGCCACTGATGTGTCCAGGACCTTTCTCCTCCTCCTCTGCATGCCTGTCCAGAAAGAAAAAAAAATAATTAAAACAATCTTCTCATAGGTTTACAAAAAACTGTAAATAAATATTCTTTTGAACTTTTTGTAATCGGTTCACCTGGGCTTCCGGAGTCGGACATCTTACACAAGCTCAGCTCATAGACGCCGGTCACTCGATTGCTGTTACATAAAAAATAAAAACTTTAAATTCAACACAATAAAACAAGGGGAGACATGCTGTTTATTAATGTAACAGTAACAACCAGGGTGCAGCGTCCTGTAGACTTACCAATCAGGAGTTTTGGAGTACCCACTTCCAAAGAGGTTTCTCAGAGAACGGGGAGGGGAGATCTTTGCATCTCGTGAGTAGAAGACCATACAGATGTCTTTGGTGATAATGGCAGGCTGGATGCAATGGTCCAGCTGTAAAAAGGAGACACAGGAAGTGAGTGGACATCCAGAGATGTAAAATGCTAATCTGTAAAACACAGCAAAGAAAAGCTGTGACCGACCTCCAGATATGCAGACAAGGTCATGAAGATCTTCTCTCCATAAGGCGTGACTCGATTTAGCAGGAGTGAGTTGTGCAGTGAGCTGTCCCACACTGCTTCAAAGCGATAAAAAGTTCTGAAAGGGCAAACGAGAAAAATACAAACCACTTAACTTTCAGTCTTGCTTTGCAACCACTAGACTTATGAGGCCAGCAGGGACACAGCAGACTGGATTTTAGTCAAAAGTTTTAAGAGAGGGACGTTCTGTTAATGAGGTTTTGAGCACAGCTCAGATGGATTAGGTCAGGTGAACTCTGCAGTGACTAGACTGGCTCCCACTCTTATCACTGGCATGACAAGATGTGAGGAAACACAACGAGGTGAGACTTTGTCACAATGATAACTGAATCTCAGCGACCTTTAGAAAAACAGATTAAGAAAACAAATACAAAAAAAATGCTCTACTTATGTGTTTTACAAAGTAAAAATAAATTTTAAATAAAACAAAATAAAAATGACCACCCCCTGCCCATCTAAAATAAATTGGTACGACTTTACAATAAGGCTCCCCCTAGATGGCTAATAAATAAGTTTATAGAGACATTAATTCCTCTATAACCACTTTATAAATCATTAATAATGGTTTATAATACATTAATTAAGGATGACAAAGAGACTAAACTGTATCTATAGATGTAGATACTTATAATGCAGTGATAAAGTACAATGTTATAGCCTAAAAAATAGGTTTACAAATGATTATTGTGCTTACAAGGTAGTAACTTAGTCTGAAATGTTTAACTTAAGAACTCTACATGAAATATATAGGTAAACAGATTTGGTTCACTATTTGGCAAGAAAATGGCCAGTTTTGTCTCTTTCTCGCCCATAATTAGTGCATTATAAACAATTATTAATGATTTATAAAATGTTTATAGATGAATTAATAACATTTCTATAAATTATTTATTAGCCATGTATAAAAGGAGCTTTATTGTAAAGTGGTACCAACAGTGTCTCTTCAAGCTTTCAATCAGCAGGGGGTGCTGTTGTCCACCAGTCTGACCTGGTAAAGGTCCTGGATGTTTGAATGAAAAGCAACGCACAAGGAAAATAATATAATTGGAGCCACAAAAAAAAAAAAAAAATCAACACATCCCTATGGTTGGAATCAGAGGCACAAACTCACAAATGAACATGAGAAATCTAAAAGGAGCGCTGCATTTGCATTTAAGATTGCCTTTTGTTGTTTATGAATGTTTACTATGATATTTTAGAAGCTACATATCAATAGAACTAAAGGCAGATCTAATGCAACATGCAGGGAAAGTTGGGGGGGAAATGTGGGGAACTTATTTCTACAAATCTATAAATCTAAAAAGAAGCATAAAGGTCCTTCTGTGAAGGCCTTATGTTCTCTGGTACCTATCAATATCCTTATCAATAGAAAGCCTGAACACAATCATGAGTCCAGCAGCAGCAGGAGAAGGTAGTTCACAGAATTAAAAAAAAAGAAACACAGAGTCAGCCACAGAAATAGAGCACAATATCAGCAATAAAAACAACAACATGCAATATTTGCCATGAGCAAATATGAAAAGGTAAAATAACATGCATGTTCATCGCAAAAGACAAAGAAAAACTAAATTCAAGCAAAACGTCCAAAATCCACAAATGGATAGATAAAAACATGAAAAGGTTGTTTATACTGCTTCATTCAGACTTCATCAAAGTCAAAGTAGTTTTGTGAAGGTGCTTCACCAACCTGTTGGTGTTGTGGGATGACTTGATGTTCTTGGCAGAAATTATATTCAGGGACAGGACAGCATCGGCTGCACTGTCGTCCACTTCAGCCTTGTTCCTGATGCGACCTGGAACACATCAGTGTGATTATAGCAAACCTAATTTCCTCTGGTGAAATGTGAAAACAAACAAAAACTTCTCTTCGTTTTCAGCCATGCTGTCGAGTGTCCAGCACTCGTCACAAGCCTCTCTGGACAAGAGTGTCAGCGGCTAAATGTCTAGAATGTGAAATTTAATTATTTGCTCCATGATCTGCAGCTACAGTATAAAGTAGTCCTCGACTTATGAACGGGTTCCGTACCTACAAACCGTTCTTAACTCGATTTTAACGTAAGTCAGAACTCATTATACTGCGCCGCAAACCCGTTCGTAAGTCTGGATTTTTGCCGTAAGTCGAGCAAATACATTAAAAAGTATGTTAACGCTGCGCCGCACACCCGTTCTTAAGTAGAGGGCGCCTTAAGTCGAGGACTACCTGTATTTTCCAGCACAACAAGGTTTATGTTTTCAGTTCTACATCACAGAATGAAATTACTCTAAACATGTGTTCCTTTGTCAACAAACCGTGGGAAAATCCTCTTTCTACATCTAAACTTTGACAGTGATGTTGAATCTTTTTTACCATCTGCTCAGAAGAGATTTTAATCCAAGAGATAAAATTACTCACCCACAACCAGTTCACGAACATCCTTCCAGTGCAGCTCGCTGCCCTTTTCATGTATGAGAGTCACTGTGATCCTGCGTTGGATCCCCTGCAGGAAAAACAACAAAATATTAAGTTCACATTCACAACCACAAAAAAAAAAAATCATTTACTCTTGTAAAACATCTGCATTATTCATATTCTGGCTAAATGTAAGGAAATAAGTCTCATCTGACTATTTTTGGACAGTGTAGTTCTCCATTACCTGATGCAGAAGGTAGGTTCCATGACAAGGAAGTCCTGCACTGTGATCCACTATAGCTGGGATGTACCTGTGGATAGAGTGAAGTCATACTGAATGTGTGAAATCATCATCTGCTACACGAGCACAGTAAGGTTTGACTCCACTCCCAATATTTATCAAGTTTACATGAGCATCTGTCACATAGGATCAAATAATCCGTTGTTATTAGACTGCATATGTGAATGAACGTAAACCGACAGATACTTACTCTCCAGTGGGCTCCAGCTCGCTGATCTCAAACCAGACGAGCAGGTCGTACTTGCTGACACACAGACCCAGGCTTGATTTGGTGATTGTGTTCAGCTTGGTGGCTGGAACTAAAAAAAATCAAAACACAAAAACTCTAATTAATAAAACATTTACCTGAATTTCAGGGAAGATGAAATACAGTTTAAAAGACGAGAGACTAACTATATGATTTGAATGACTCAATGGACACGGACATGTGCTATGAGCCTGGATACAGAGCCATGAGCTCCAACACATACAGATATGTCACATTAGGTATTTGTAATAAAATGATTCCATGCAGGAAACAGAAGCTAAAAATAAAACTGTAGCCGAGTGCAATAAACTCACAGGTTGCACCATAACTGACAGCATCCTATCTGAAACATCACCAGGACTATGCTGCAGTGGAATCAAGCTAATCTGGTTTTAAGGGAAAAGTGTTACTTTGCTATAATTGGAACGCAGGAAGTTTTACCACTCTGAAATCTGATTTAGACTTCTTTAGTTTAAAAGCTATTTAATAATTTTCCTTGACATGTTGAAAATGCAGTGCATCTACTGTTTTGAAGCAACAATGAAGGAAGGGTTGGACTGAGCCAACTAAACGCACCTGCAGTGAGGTGCGACGCACTGCGCAGCACCAGTACACTGCAGTCACAGGGCACTACAAGAGCAAAGCGCTAATCTAATCCAAACAGGACAGGTGCCTCTAATGGCTAACACCAAACACCTGTTGTACCAACCATGGTGCCTGGGTACAGTTAGCACGGGGTCGTTGAGCACTAGGAGGAACGGGAAGTGCGAGAGCTGGTCAGCCTCGTCCTCCAGACTGGCCACCGCAGTTGAGGCGAGGGCGTTGGCGTGCTCAGACAGCGTGTCCAGCACTTTACCGTTCACATAGCCGCTCACAAGGTAGCGGATTAACTCTATCTTACGGGTGTGGTCTGGGTGTGCAACATCGTGTGAACGGTGACAAAGATTGGAAGGGATGTGCGTGAAAAGAAAATGTGGAAGGAGAGGAGGAGAGATTTGGGTAAGAGGATTATATACAGCAGAGAAATGATTCAATAAGAGACAAGAAAAATCCAAAGACAGCAAGAAATAAAAAAAAGTGAAAGGATATGAGAGGCATGCATAGACAAAGTCAAAATGAACAAACATTGTGGAGAAACAATGACGGCAGATCATACTATAATTTATTTATTAAAATTTTCATACCTGGTTTAGACAGAGGCATAGGAATGGGATAATATTTTCTTGAAGGTGTTGGAGGACTGTTAAGAGAAAAATTATTGTAATCTCAAAAAATGTTTCTTGGGAAAAAAAAAAATTGCCACCAAGCAGCTAATTAAAAGAAGTTAAAAGAAATAAAATAAGAATCACTGCAGAATTTAATCCAACTGACCTGATCAGGTCCTGGCCATGAATATGCAGCGGGTGCTGCTGGTAGTGACCAAACACCTCAAACACAATGGGCTTGGTCTTGATGTACTCCATAAAAGACTCTGTGACCTCCACTGAAATCTGCCCTCACAGTAACAAACAGCCATCAGCCTCAGGTAAAGTACACATTATGTGCATATTTTTTGTGTGTATGGGTGTGTACTCACATTCTGAACGTGGTAAAAGCCCAGAGGAGCTCCTTTGCCTGTGTTTTTCAGAGGCTCTGTGGAAAAAGCCTCATCGTGACGATGAAGGAAACTGAAAAAAAAAATAAAAAAATCTGATTAAATTAATTTATTTTACATTTTTAAAAAATGAAGTTCTGTAGGGTTAAGCTTAAATGCATGTTCCTTTTGTCTGCTGGCATTATTCAAAAAAATAAAACTGCATTAGCTGTTTACTTGAACTTGAATTATATACCAGCTGAGTACGTGTTTTCTTGAAGTAACATAAGGGCTATAAAGTCGTTTTTTATAGCCGATATTTGTTTTACAGCAACTAATATTTTCCTTTGTATACACACGTAAATATAATGCATGTACAAGTTTTGTAAAGAAAGTCACTGAAGATGGAGACAAGTGTACAGATTTTACATTACAGTTAAAAAGGAAAATCATGACTCACTTGAATTGACAGAAGATGTCAGCATACTCAGGGGCGATGCCGCTGGCCTGGAGGACAGTAACACGGAAGGTAAAGATGCTGCCCACCTCCAGCTGGCCTGCCAGCCCCTCACCGAGGCTCAGCTTGGCGTCTGTGATGTTACCCAGTTTAAGGTCTGAAAAGAACAGGCAAGCTCAGAGACACTTGCAGGGTGATTTATCTAAAGTGGCAATCAGCTGCAGCTGTGACTGTGAGCTTGTGATTTCTTGGCCTCAGATTTGTTTTATTTTTAAAGCTCATGATTTGTAGAAGGGATTCTACTGTTCACTCATAATTCAGCCTTTGACAGATTCCTTCACAAAAAACACAGCGAGCTAGTTTCCATGACAAAGAGGAATAAATTCTTATTTTGCATTTGATACGACCATCTGGCAAGTGTTTCCCACTGGCCCGACAGGTTGAAATTTACGAATGAAGAGGTGAAGGTCTGGTAGCCGTACCCATGTCATTAATTCTGTTGAGCTCCTCTGAGGGCGTGATGACCTCTGAACTTTGACCCTGACCCTCCACAATGCGCAGCTCTTCGAGAGACAAGCCAGAGCGGGTCATGACATTAGAGGGAAAATCATTCTGATTGGAAGGATAAACAACAGATATTAGCATATAGCTCACAGAGAGAAATTGATTAGCCAAACATCAACCTGTGTTGATGTGTTTTTGTTGTGCAGCTATGGTTCATTAAGCACAGAGACAATATCTACAAATTATACAAGAGCATAACCCCCAAACTCTGAGCTAAAACCATCTGACTGGATGGCAACACTCAAAATGACACACCCACAGTCTTACAAACTAAAAAAGTGAGTTTCAAACTCCTTTCATCTGACTTTAGGCTTACCTTTTTGAAGTACTCATCATCAAAAGAAATCTTGGCGGTTCCTGACTGTCTCACTCCTGATCCGTAGTCTGGAGCCTCCTCGTCAGCTACAAAGACACAAACCAAACCTGTGATCACAATCTGTCGGAGACACAGCTGACTTGGAACTGCCTCAGCACATCAAACAGAATATATAAAGCATCTCGGGGAATCACTGCTCGCCAGCAGATCTGTAGCTTCAGGACACACCAACTTCCTGTTGCCTTGACTGCTTTTAAAGCAAAGTCAGAACCACACATTTATATGGAGTGAATGATCTTACTGATGCAGCAAAAAACAAAGTCCTGTGGTGCTTGTAATAGTTTTATCTGCTTAGAGAATCTTACCAGCTATGGCTTGGACCCCCACGCGCAGGAAACCCTGCACCTCACCCTTCTCTGTTACTATGGCAACCCGATGGACAAGTGGCACAGGGTACAGCAGGTTGCTCAGGTACACAAAAGCTCTGAGAGCAAAAGGAGAAGAAAGTGATGAGAATCTCAGAGTAGTGCAGCAACACTCTGATCCAGACATCAACATCATCAGACGTGTGTAACTGCAATGCTATCTGTCGTTTTTAACGCAGCCTACAAAAAGCAGTGTACACAAGAACCAGATCTGTGATCCAGTGGTTTAAACATCAAACATGTCCACATTTGTTTAGTACATATTAATGAAAACAATAGCATATGGTAAAATGCAACAATGTGAAGCAAGCAAATAATAATAAGAAAAGATCAAGTTAAAAGATACTCTTATCTATAAGCAGCAGCAGATTAAACTTGTTTATTTCCTCTGCATGATGGGGTATGACAGAACAACAGGATGCAGCCGCAAGGGCTGTAAAAGTAAAATAAAACAAAAGGGTGTTTACCGTGTTGTTAGGACAGTGTTAGTCACAGTTGCTGACATTTTGTTTTGTTGAATTATTTATAAAGCACCTTCTGAGATGTTCCTTCTTTCTACCCTGCAAAATCTTTCTTCATCCCTGGGCTGAAAAACTTCAGGCCAAGATCAACCAGTGAAATCTCTGAAGTCACAGTGATGCAGGCGTCAGCTACTGTGGGTTCTGTCTGGCTGTAAGCACCGACCTGTCAGTCAATTGTGAGTCTATAACACGATTATTACAAATCTGTTGTGTTTACAGCGCTGACACTGCATGTTATGTGTTCTGGATTTTGAAATATTAGTTTAATCCTTCCAGTTCTAAGATAATTATCCTAGAAAGTTTATAATAAATGCAAAGTAAACCGAGATCCATTTTAGGATCATCTAACCATCTTTTCAAAAGAAATTAGAATTAGTTTTTACAGAAAAGGTTGAAAATAGTGCAGACTTTATAGCTCAGTAACATCACACTCATCTGAATATTATTTATTTCTGTGCATGTGACCAATTAGTTAAAAACTAAAAAAAATATAGCTTCACATCTTGCTCAAACCTAGTCCAATTTTGATGACGCCACATAAATGAAAATTCCAATACATGTAGTTTCTTTAGGTTTGCCTTCTAGGATGCAACTAAAGATTTAAACAATGCATAAAAAAAAAATCAGTATTATTTTGAAACTACTACATCAAGAGTTTTTCCAAGTAGTCCAGATCAACAAATACTTGAAAGATTAGGCACAGCTGCTGACTGCATGAAGATTAGACTGTAGTATGTGGGAAGATATCTGAGAAATATCTTTAACTGCTTTTAAAGCAAAAAGATTTACTGAAATGGTCAGTAAAATAGAATTAACTTTATTAGTATCATATTGACCAGAGGAAAACCAAGGTGTTTTGATCATTGTTGTCAATAATCACACCCATTAAGAACACCAAGTCATGATGATTTGCAAACCAACTACCAGTATATGTCACATGTGCGCTAATGTATTCAAAGTAAAAAAATAAAATAAAAAATAAAAATAATAAAAAAGCAGCTAATGGCCTGCCACTGAAAGTTTAATAGGTTATCTGGATATTATTTAATCTGAATGAGGATTTCAAACAAATCCAGGTAGGTACACTGAAAAAACATAAATCCAACACTTTGTTTTTTCCCCCATTTTTTATGAGCTGAACTTAAAGACCCAAGACTTTTTCCATGTACGCTGAAGGTCTTTTTCTCTTAAGTATTGTTCATAAATGTGAGTAAGTCTGTGTTAGTGAGGACTTCTCCTTTGCCAAGATAATCCATCCAGCTCACAGGTGTGGTATATCAAGATGCTGATTAGACAGCCTGATTATTGCACAGGTGTATCTTAGGCTGACCACAATAAAAGGCCACTCTGAAATGTGCAGTTTTATCACACAGCACAATGCCTCAGATGGCACAAGTTTGAGGGAGCAAACTGCAGGAAAAGCCATGCTGACTGCAGGAGTGTCCACCAGAGCTGTTGTCCATGAACTGAATGTTCATTTCTCCACCACAAGCTGTCTCCAAAGGTGTTTCAGAGAATTTGGCCATGCATCCAACCAGCCTCACAACTGCAGACCACATGTAACCACACCAGCTCAGGACCTTCACCTCCAAGATCATCTGAGACCATTCACCCAGACAGCTGCTGCAACATTCAGTTAGCATAACCCAAGAATTTCAGCACATACAGTCAGAAAACGTCTCAGGGAAACTTCATCTTCATACTTGTCGTCCTCATCAGGGTCTCCACCTGACTGTACTTCGCCATTGTAACTGACTTCATCCATCCATCAATTATCTTTACCTGCATCTTCCTTTCTGGGTCATGGGGGTCACTGGTGACCATATTCAGCACTTACTGTGCGAGAGGCAGGGGACACTGTGGACGGGTCTCCAGTCCATCACAGGGCCACATAGAGACAAATGAGACAAACAGCAGCACGGTGGCACAACTGGTAGAGCTGCTGCCTCTCAGCGCGCAGGTCCCCGGTTCAAATCTCGGTCCGGGGGCC
>JARVGQ010000116.1:23692155-23708714 GCA_031762355.1 Hypsolebias martinsi | reverse complement strand
GTGATTTGTGTTCTATTCTGAATAAAATATTAGATGTTGGCACCTCCACATCATTGCATTCAGTTTTTATTCACAATCTGTTTAGTGTGCCAGCTTTTTTGGAATCCGGTTTGTAAAACTGATATAACAATCATAATGAGCCTTATAATAGAACAAGTGATAAGTCATTTCACATATTAATGAGTAGTATTTGAAAATATTTTTCCTGTTTATAAATAAAATGCTTGTAATTGTGAGGTATGTGCTTATAAATGCAACTTAAACCCTATTTCAGGATAAAACATATGTGCAATGTGTTAACAGGTTGGACTAATAAAAATAAAACATAACTTTTTGATGTAATTATCTTATCAGATAAATAATGTTATTAACTTACTTTCTATGTACATGATACATGAATGTTTCTGTTCGGTGCCCTGAGATGACTTCTGTTGTGATTTGGCACTATATAAATAAACTGAACTGAATTGACATAATTATAAAGCCAATACAGTATATTTAACTTTGGGGTTTGCAACATCTCAAATCCTGATTCATGAGTATTTAATACACATCATCTGATTCTGTTCCCGTATAACAAATAAGACAGCACAAATTAAGTACAAAAGAACTGCACATGAAGCAGGTCATTTTATTTCAGTCATGTTTTTGAAAATAAACCTCCAGCAATACTTAGATGTTCTATATCTTTATATTTGTCCTTTAAATGTGTAAAATAAACTATTTCAAACATGTTTGGACAAAATGGTTGATAAAGAAGCAGCACAACTTTGTACATACAAAATCAAAATGAAACACATTGTTGGTTCAAAAAGCGGACAAACACTTGGACAATGATTTGAAACATGACAGGTATATGGATTTGTCTAAAGAACACTTCACTGTGCAAGAGCTCATTCGATACTGTATACTTTCAAGCTTACCTGGTTGCAAAAGCTACATCATGTTTGTTAAGGAGCGATTATTAATGCTGAGGAAATGTAAGCTGTTGCATGCAAAGATAGTCAAAGTGGCATAGTAGCATATATATGTGTGTGGTCAAAACTCAGAATAAAACTACATATTTTTATCACTCGATTAATATTTTGAAATTTTTAAAAAGGCCTCTCCTATGCGACTGATTTTTTTTTTTTTTTTTTTTTTTTGAAGGGCATCAAGCCAAAACAGTTCCTGGAGTTTTTAAAGCTACAAATGCAGCAAGATAATTAAAGGCCGACTGGCTAGCTTGCTGCTGAACCCCAAATTTCAGCTAAAGCACAAAAATACACAGAATTGAGTTTATGAACAAAAACTCAAACATTTTTAAGTTGAATAAATGTACTGAGCTAATACAAGGCAGTTTCTGAAAATTCTTTTGATATTTCTCCTGAATAACAATTATGCAAACATTTCAAGTCTTTGTTTCAGTTCCAACATGTTTTCAAGGCCTGACTTTGGAAACCATGACAACACTCAGTGGGAATCCACCAGACACACAATGAGCTCTATGCTTATTCGATGAACCACAAAGCTACATTTTTAAAAAAACAGGATTAAATCTAAATCACTGGTCAATATATTGTATTATTTTGAATAAAAGAAAAAAAACTAAACCAAGATGCTTTTGTGTCCTATTTTTTTGTCCATAGTGGTTCACAAAATCCCAAGTGAGAATTCAAAATATCTTTGTGAGGGCTTTAAAAGCAATAAAGTACAGTTTAAAGCCACCATTAGTGTGCTCCCTGGCCAATTCATAACCTTACCCATGTCTCAAGGAAGTGCAAAATGCTGTAATGTGTGTAGTGACAGTTACAAATTTAAACTTAATTCATAAAAAGAAAGCAAAAAAAACAAAAAAAAAAGCCATTTCACTAATCAAGCAATTACTTTCAACACTTCCAGTAAATAGATAGTAAATAATAAGTATGTTATTAAAAAATAAGGAAATTTTGGTGTGGTTTTGCCCCACACAAAAATTCAGCTGAAGCCCTGCTCACACAATGAATTAAAGACAATGCTGAAAGTCATATTTTTAAAGAAGTTGCATGAAGACACTTGTAATACCTCTACTAACCACTATTTCAGTCTCAATTGAAAAAATAAAAACAGTAACAGCTGCTTCAAGTTACTTCCAATACAGGTTTTAAAATAACCTCTTTTGATTGCTAATTAAGGCCAATGATAATTTTTGAATGATATTTTGAGGTACAACAAAATACATTGTAACAAGCACTTGTTCTCTCCACCTAACAAGCAGTTAAAGGTAAACAGTAAAATAAATATGAGCTGTTTTCTGTCCCATACTTGGGCCACAAGTAATATTGTAGTGGTTTGAACCGTTCATCAATAATCATCACTCAGTACTATGGAAAAAATGTAAACCTAAAAAAATTAAACTATTAGCAGAATTTTGGCAAATCAAAGCATGATTTATGAATTGTCACACATGATGATAAACAAACAGGGGTGGCACTTCTATTGCAAAATTAGCCACCTTCCTCTCTCATGATCGGTTGGCTTTAAATCCTTGACGACTCTCCCAATGCTACTCATGGTAAAACACACACAATGAAGAAAAAACTAATAAAAATGAGGAATTTTATGGTGATGATGTGAAAATGTATTTCCTCCACCAACAGTACATACAATGATTGGATCAACCAGTAACACACAGATGAAGTGCATAGCCACAGTCAGGTTTGCTGTTGTTCAGGTTTGCTGTTGTGATCTGTAATGCGTTTGTCAAGTCAAAGTGTGTGAAACTAGTTCTTCACTCCACAAATCAAACTGCTGTCTCTCTGCTGGCTTTTAGGTTAGGAGCGGACATTTGCCTACGCATTCGTGGAGGGGCTTGAAAGTTGACTGGAGGGTTAATATGATCAGTGTGATTGTACTGCTGGAAGCCACTGAAGCCTCCTTCTGTGTACATCATGTTATTGTAGTGGCCCGGATGGTGATGGTAGTGAGATGGTGGGAGAAGTGGCTGGTTCTGGTGGTGGCGGGGCTGGTAGAAGGCTTGTGTATGCCTCCTGTTGTTTTCAGACTGCTGAAGTAACTCAGTGGAACCAGCGGGCCGCTGACGGTGATTAAAAGAGTTGCTGCGGCCTCGCTCATGCAGCTGTTGGTGTTGATTGTTTCTATAATGATGTCTATGACCCTGGTTTATGCCTTGCTCCAAGTCTTTACTTCTACGCTGAGCTGTTGGGCTTGGCAGAGGAGGAGTCATATGGATAACCGAAGCGGCTGTATTATCCTTTGACTGTACTACTTCTTCTGTCTGGCTTTCTCCTTCTTCCTCCTGAACAGCTTCTTTGGGCACCTTTAGCTCTATGACTTGCTGATCTGTAATTATGATATGAGTACCTGGACTCCATGAGTTGCGGTGCTTAGGGTTACTTCTGAAAGGAAAGCGCAGTTTGCGGTCTTCTGGGGGTATAAAGCGATGTGGTCCAGTATGCCGGCGAAGCTGCTTGGAAATCTCTTGTTGCTGAAGATTCTTGAGGCGTACCTGCTCTTGGCGCATCCAGCGCATGTGGCCTCGCTTTAAGGTGGAGTCATCTCCTGTACTTTGGTCTGATTGTGAATCCACATCTTCTCTGTCAACCTTTTCAGATACAGGAGGTTTTAGTTCCCGAGGGCTAGGAGTTCTGGTTATGCTAGGAAAATCCACACTGGGTGGGTTTTCTTGGCCCTCTGAGGTAATGAGCGGGAGGACCTTTTCCATTTTTACCATCTTGTTCCTGAGTGCACGAATCTCCTCATCCTTCATGTTATTTTGTTTCTTTACCTCCTGCAGTATGTCTTCAAGTTTATCAATGTGTACTTTTAAATCATCCATAACTGCCCCTCTAGGTTGAGTCCCATTTGTGATAACATCCTCGATGCGCTCATCACCAACTCCAACGGTGTCCCACACATCCCGAGCCACTGCCCTCCATGAGTCCCGCTCATTGGGGTCTTTCTTGCCATAGCTCGCACAAAGCTCCTTCATCTTCACAATAGCCAGTGCCTCAATTTCCTGCCTTGTATGGCGGAAATCATTCAATGCTACTTCGTAACAGATCTCTTTGACTGCCTGGATCTTCAGGTCAGAGATGGTCACCCACTTTGCGTCTTTGGTGATGCGGCGTCGCTGGGGTATCTGGTACATTTTAACTGGTTCTCTTCTTTTCCCACTGCTGGGTAAGCCACACTTTTTCACTATGGTCTGCAGCTTACTGGGAGGTAGTTTTTCCCTCAGAGAAGTAATCAGTCTCCAGCTCTCCTCACAAGACCTCTTATCAGAGTCATCCCCACTATCAGAGTCTCCATCCTTGAGAAAACAACAAAGGACACAAACCAAATGGTTCCCAAAAAAATGAGAATTACAATGGGAAATCAGGGCGATGATGGTTGAAACAAAAAGAAAATCAATAAAAAGTATGAATATGCAACATGGGAACTTAAACTATGAATCAAGTAGAAGCTAAAGCAAAACAGTATAATCTTTAAATAATTGTATTCTTTTTGGATTCCTGATTCCTCCACACCCCACCCCAAAAAAAGATGACCGATATTTTTAATACGGCAATGTATTTTGCATACATCATTATTGTAAGATGTATGGCACCATGCATTATTTAATGGAATACAACTAAGACGAGAACAGAAAAACAAAAATCAAATGAACAACAAATTGTGGCTTCATTGACTTTCTTTTCAGGTTTAATTTCATATACAGTATATAAAGTATTTAGTAAAGTGGTCTTAAATATATGAATTTATGTTCATTAAAACATTAACACTGAAAAAAGTTTACATTTTATTATTTTTACATTTTACCATTTTTTGGAGGATGTTAATTTTTAGACTATTTAGTTCCCAATGTTGCATATTGATATTAAAGTAAAAGTAAAGCATGTCTATCATGATTAGAAAGAAATCAATAGAGGATAGTTGCTGATTGGAGCACTTATGTAATGTTTTGTAATATTCCCTCTTCTTAACTGAAAGTTTTGTGATTAGAAAGCTGGATCCCAAACATGCTACAGTGGCATGCATGTAGATGGACTTTGGAGCTTTTTTCCTTTTAGTCCAGCAGTGGCTTTAGTATTAGCAGTGAGTTAAAAGGCAATATTCTTGCAGGTGATCAGAAAGCCAGTAGAGAAGACGAACAAAAGTGGGGTTAAGAGTTAATTCACTACAAAAAGAAGTTAGTTGAAAAAAAAATGCAGTTTCTCATTTTTGTAGACAACGAACATTACAGATCACAACCGGTTGGTACAGATGTTCAGCTCTTGTGTATGAGACGTCGTTCGTGGCCAGAATTGGTCATGTTATGTCTATGGGCATGTGAAACTTATGCATGTAGTTCTGCATGTAAAAACACTGGAATATAAACGGTCTTTGTATGAATGATTCAATTGTGAACAGTGATAACGTTGTTATTTGTGTAAGCACACTGAAGGTGCAGTTGCACAACAAAAGAGAGATAGCAGAAGTCAATGAGAAACCACATTGTCACTACCTGTCAAAATCTACAGCAGAAAATTTAGTTATCACAATGCATTGGACGTGTCAGCAACTGCATTGAAGAGATGAAACTCAGGGACAAAAATCAGAGCAAGAACACTAGAGTAGAAGTCTAACCAAAAGAAAAACAACAGCCACTTCAGGGTTGAACAACACAACAACAAAGACTGCAACTTAGTTCAGAACCAGTATTGAATAAGTTAAGAAAACATGCTATTAACATGAATCATGCAAAAGCAGCTCCTTTATATAAGAGCAGTAAGCTGTAGCTTATTACTGACCAAGTCTGAATCAGTTTGAAATATTTTAGATCTTAATGTCAGGTCAAATTTAGCTTTAAGCTGCTGTTTTGCAAGATTCAGATCCACTAGGAAATGCAAGAAAGGGGAAAACAAGAATTTGGAAAGGGGAAGCTTAATCTAAGTTTCAAACTGCTACAGAAAATTGAGTAAACTCAAGAGAAGGGCAAGTAAAAGCTCATCTGTCTCGAACCAGAAAACTTCCATGCAAGAAGAACAGACATGCACTTAAAGCAAAACTACATTTAACAAACAAATCTCAAGCTTAGGAGCTCAATGTGAGAATTAGTACTATTTAGATTTAAAATGCAACAATTTAAATTATCAATCTGGAAACTCAAAAAGCTTTCCAATTACCAGTATAACAGACCATGAAAACCATGGTTTGACTGAAATCTACTAATACTTTTAAAAAGTGTTTAAATTAAAATCACACACAAACAGTGAACTAGCTGAATCACTCAAGAGGCTGCTCTAATTAGGATACACTAAACTTGAAATAATAAACCTTTTCTGTACAAAGTTGCCTCAAACATTGATTAACATTACAACTAATGATATTATTTAAAGCCACAAAGTGGGTGCCACTGTTATCTAGCTTAACCAAACTCACCAGTCGTTGTTGTTCCAGAAGCTGGTCTGCTTCTTCCTTCTCCTTTTTGTACAAGATTTCCATCTCAGTGAGCCTACACAAGTGTGCAAAATACATTGTGGCAAACATTAAATATTTGTCTGGCACACTTCAGATATGAAACAACATAATTATAAAGAAAAAGTATAAAACAAGGACAGCTTGAATACCTTTTCTCCATCTCCTGTTTCATGTCAATACCCTGTTTCTCCAGCAGCTCCCTCTGAGCAAACGTCCAATCCACAGGCTCCACAGGAGTTTCAGCGGTTGGAGTTTTCTCTCTTTCGGCTCTGGCCTGCTCTGGGTGGTTGAACCTGAACACATGGTTCTTTCCCATAATGATACGATTGCCTGTACAAAAGCAGGGAATTAGTAAAAGCATCTTTACTTCAGGACTAAAATAACAGTGAAAGAGTTCCACCTTACAAAACATGTCCAATCATAAACTACAAAGTCCAAGAAAAAGCCCACCCCAATAAATGTATTAATATATAAATATTGTCAAATATATATGTATATAGCGTTTATAAATTTATATTTTAAAAAACTTTAATTTACCTGAACGAAGCTGGATTGCATCCTCAACACGTTTGCCGTTGACGTAGGTTTCCGATCCCTCGCAGGGCACCAGCAGCACAATAACTTTAGAAAAACAAACATAGCAACCATTAGAGAATCTGAAAAGCTCATCATCACACAAAGTTAAATAAAATAGAAATACTTCTGGAATGTAGACTGGGATTATTGTCATTTTCCACCTAGATAAAAATGTAAGCAAATAAGCTCATGAAAATAGATCTCACCATCTCCATTGGCGTTCTTCTCACTGTGGAAGATGCAGTGCTCTTCCTTGATGTGAGCTCCACTTAAAACAATGTCCTGCCTTCTCTCAGCATCAGCCTGACCCACCCTGAAACAATCAAAGGCCATTTTAACAGAGTTAATACTGCTCTTTTAATGCACTGGCAACAATTTCTAAGAAAAAAGTCAGTGATACAAATAAAATGGGACCTTTAAACCATTACTTATGAAAAGTCAAGAAAAATATTTAATTATTTCATCAATTACTGTCCCCTTGGGGTGCAAATGTAACAATACTTTAGTCTTTAGAAAAAAATGAATGAGTACAAGAAAACCATCTTAGACTTAAAAATACAGTACAATCAAATGCAAATTTTATGATTATGGTCATCTCCTTTTTGACATAAAAAAGAAACTGAAACCCACACCCTTCCATATCTTTTGCAGCATGTATATTTTCTAATTCAAATTTATTTACCTTGTAATCCCATCTTTGATGTAGTAGAGCAAACACTCCGACATGAGTGGATCCTCATTCAGGTTGACCAAGTGTGGAGTCTGCAGAAGAACAGAACAGGTCTACAGTTTACCCCCAAAACGCTCCTACATCAGTATTTAACTGTGTGGAAACAACATCCAACACTAAATCCAACACCTAAATGTCAAACACAGCTGCTCCTTCTAGTGACACAATGTACATACAGGAGCAAAAAACAAAAATAGTAAAGTGAACAGTCTTGTCAACTCTAAGTTATGAGTGACTATCATTCGTTCTATATGCTATGTCTCCAACCAACCTTTTTAGGGGAAAACACCCCATTAAAGTCTGTATAGAGATCACAAGGCTTCTCTCTGAAATGCTAACCCATGGAGTGGAAGGAAAGAAAGGAAAAATGGGATATGTAGAGACTTTAAAATGCAGAACAAAACAATTAGCAGAAAATGAAGATACTAAGGTTTTAAAGCAGACAGAAAAAATGAATTATTCAGAATGAGTTTCTCTAAAGTGAAGCTCTTACGATTTTAGAGTTATTAGGGTAAATCTTTTTCTGTTTTTAACTTCTATGCTGTCGTCACACAATGCTACAGCTACTTGCAAGGGTGATACGGAGTGAAAAGAAAGCATCACTTCCTGTAATCTAATCAGTCTAATGCAGCAGAGATCCTGGCAGCTATGGGGAAGGTTTGAATCATCTAATTAGAACAAAGAATCACATTCCCAAGCTTAGTGTAAATGTCTTGACTTCGATTACAAAAGTAGTCAAAAAGCATATAAATTAAAGATAAAAAGAAAAATAATAATGCTAAACTACATCTAAAGACTTAACTGTCAGCTTTAGGGCTAATTCTAGTGCAGGAAAGTTGCTTTGTCTAGCCATTCAGTTAGACAAACCTTCTTGGCAGAAAAACAATCAAATTGTTCATCAAACGTCCCTTCGTGGCTAAGCTGAATAGGTAAAATTTAAAACAGAATGGAAAGAACATAAAATGATATGTGAGAACAAAAGCGTGACTGTACAGTGAGGATTAAATTTGGGGAAAAGATGACATGGAAAATTGAAGTACTGGAAGATGGGCAAGTATCCCCACCCACAGGAAATTCAACTATGATTTCTCCTTTGGTGTACTTTAATCTGTTCTATTCCGTCCTACCTTTTTAGGAGAAAACACGCCCAGAGTGCCTCCATCTTCACGAATTGCCACACCCATTTCTGCCAGCAAAGCCTCTCTGTAATAAGCAATACACATAGTATACACTCATTACATTATCATTACACAGCATGTCATGTTTTCTCTTGCCCAGATTTGTTTATATGTTTGTATTACAAAGGGCATCTTTGTAAAAAAACAGACAAGCATGAGAGTGAATGGTTGCATCATTAAAGTGGTCTGCGGTATGACTCAGAAAATAGGCAGACTGATGTCCGTGGCAACAAATGAGTGAATCAAAAAAGAGAAAAGGTGGGAGAGGAGGATGATTGTGCAGCAGTGGGTGACGATGAAAACTGGAAATGGACAGATTTGGTGCAGCTTTAAAAAAGAAGCAGTCAAAACAAAGGACACTAAAAACAAATCACTGCAGGGTTGTTAAATTAACATTATAGTCTCCAGGAGCCTGCTGTCAGACAATGTTGAAAATCAAACATCATTTGCAGTTTTTGAACAACACATTTAAACCGAGAGAAAAGTCAACAGAGAAGAGAGACATCAGTTACAAACAGGGCTTTCAGAATGTATTTTCTAGTAGCCTCTCCAGGGAAACATGGAGCAAAGCATCCACTATACACATGTCCTTCAAATAGCTGGGTAACAATGACAGCATAAGAGAGCCAAAGACAAAATGACAATGCCAGTCACAGCCACACAGCTGGCCAATCACAGCATGAGGTGGGTGTGAACCGTGGGTCTTCTGTGTTGGCAAGTTAAAAACAATGGATGACACATTCACAAATTTTTTGATGTCACAAGGGTGCGGGGGAGATTTTCCAAAGCTAAGAGACCATTTGACATGCAACTCGGACTATAAATCCTAATTAAGACTGATGATGTGGATGTACCTGTAGGAACACATTTCTCCACTTGAGATATACAGAGGGAAATGAACAGAATCAGTCTGATTATATTACCTCTCCATTCGGATCGCTTCAGTCTTCCGTAGTTTTTCCTCCCAAGTTTCATTGAGCTCAGCGATGATCTTTTCTGACTCCTGAAAACAAGAGGTAAACAGAAAGCAGTTAGCTGTGGAAGCTAGATGTTTACTTTTGAAAAAAATGCTTTTGCCTGGATTTTTTTCTATAAAAATGACAAACATGATTACTGTATTTTATTCCAATGGAGACTATTTTATTTCCTTTATAAAATAAAAGAGGGTCCTACATTACTAAAACAGAAAAGCAGTAATAGAAAACTATATGCATTAAACATAAAACCATTTTAATAAGATTTTTTTAAAGCTCCTGTATGCAAACAAGTAAGGTGTGCCTTTGAAAAAGCTTTTTAAAGCTGGAAAAGTTAATGGATTGTTTTTTGCTCTCAATATTAAGCTTCTAGAAATTTTCTCAGTACTTTTTTTAATCGATATTAAGAAAAACAAAATCTAGGCATTGGGGTAAAGCAAGTCCATGGAGTGTCATTTTTTTTTCTTAAAAGAATAAAGGTTAACCTTCAGTATACAGTAGTTGCTAATGGGTCCCTAGAACTGTTTCAGCACCTTTAGAATGAGAACATGAAGTGCCTCAGTATCAAAACTGAAAGCCAACAAGACTTGAATCTATTTTCATCCAATTTTTTCTGTATTTGCGTTGGTGTTTGACGTCATTGGGATGACAGACAGACTCAGACCCACGGTTGCCATGGAAACTGCAGCTCCTCCTGGCTGGCTCTTGGCAGTCCTATGTGTTATTTTATCTACAGAGCGTGCATGTGCACTGAGAGCAGATGAGATCCGAAGCTCTGAGGCCATGTGTGGACTGAGACGTGGAGGTTTAATAAAGGCTCTATGGTGGGCTAAAATTAAACAAAGAATATTATTAAACAAACAGACTGTGGTTAAGCTTTTTACTCTGAGTTGGTGTTCATGTATTCACTTTAATGAGTTTATAAAACAATTTGCACAAACTTAAACAGCAAGAATATACCTTTGTATGCCTAATCTAAAAAAATTTTAATAGGCCTTATATTTTATGTGCAGGTTAAGAATGTGATGTAGATTTATCTTGATTAAGCTAATGATTTTTTTTTGTATAAAGTATAAAACAACAAGCAAAAAAATAAGTACTGTACAGTATTTAGAAAAAACTTTCCTTTCATCAATTTTTTTTATTTTTATTAAGATTTAAAAGACAGGGTTCTACCAGTCAGAATTTATCTCTACAGGTTTGAAACAAACAAACCAACAAAAAAAAAAAAAACATACACTGAAGCACACAGCTTTTTCTGTCCCCTTTGAGTTTATTTTATTTTATTTTATTTTTGAGGGGAGGGGCAAACTGGGCAGTGACATAAGTGATGAAAAACGAGTGTAATTTTCATAATGCAGCCGTATGCCTGTACTTTACCTTGAGTCTTTCAATAGCCTCCTCCCCTCCAGGTGTGGACATGATGCGCTCCTGGATGCTGGTGACCGACTGTAGACCTCCCTGGCTGCAGAGAGCGCCAGAGGATGGAGAGGCTGTCAGGGAACCAATAGGGGCTGTGGAGAAATGGCCAGGGCGTTGGTTCTCTGAGGCTATCAAGTATCTATGCTTATTGTTCTCAATGTCTTTGAGGTCTGAGCCGACAGCAAAAGAGAAAAAGACAACAGCGAAGAAAAAGGTGGGGAAGATTCAGGAAAGAGGGTATAGGGGGAAAAAGACACAAAAGAAACAAATAACAAAGAAAGAAAGGGGGAAGAAGAAAAATATGGGAAAAAGAGAAAGGACACAGGAGGGGAAAGACCAATGTAAGACACACTTGTACATTGAAGAGTAAAGACAAACACCCAGCGTGATGGTTCAGCTACAGAAAGCAGCAGATTTCACTCCAGGAAATGTACCTACCCCATTTATTTAATTAGAAAAAATTTGATAAATTAAAATGTAATGTCTTTAAAAATGTTAAGATAACTGCATTTTATGGAAGTCATAATAATACTGCTGAGCAATTAACTAAGGTCTTAAAACTACAAGTAAATCTTTTTTCCACAACTTAATTTTTTTTCTTCACTTCCAGTGGGACGACAGAGTGAAAACTGCTATCAGTTTGTCAACTACAGGATGTGAGTGCAATGGAGACTGCAGGAGGGTCCGGTGACAGGACAGGGGAGAGAAAAAAACACATGCTGCCGAAGTCCAGCCTGCAGTTCAGTAGATTATTTCACTCCACACATGCACTCGCAGATATAGAAACACAAGCTACAGCAGCCTCAGTCACATGTTAATATATCGGCAATAGCCTTGACGATGTGTCAGAAAAAATGCATTGTGTTCTACAAGAGCTGAAATATTCATAACAGCAAAGTTAAATGAATTGGAAGTGAAACTTGAAAATAATTGCTTTTGTAATCTCATAAAACCAAATAAGTACTAATTATTCAACTCAAAGGAGCACTAAAAAGTATATAATTTAACCTACTCATTAAAAAGAACGAATGTGAGTAAATTTCTGCTCATAAAAATGACAAAACTTAGAATGTTTTAGCACAGAACATTAGCACAAGAGGACAATTTGGCAGATGTGTTAAAGAAGTTCAGAAACACAGCAGGGAGAGCACTACCAAATTATTCAAAACAAACTATTAAAGCACGCTAAGTTAGTCAGCTGCATGTAACATACACACTTCTGGTGCAGCTACATGGAAAAATGAAAAAACATATGCACCTTTCTGTCTGTAGCTCTGAGCCTCACTTTGAGTACTCAGAAGTGTCATTCTAAAGCTTTGAGCACTGTCACCTGCGGTGGATGATTAGTGAAAGAAAACACAATAAAAAGCAGCAGGAGCCACTGGCAACAAAAGAAGCTTCAGACAATGAGTAACAGAAAGTGAGAAATGATTAAAAAAAGATTCATAAGCTCTGCGGGGTGAAGACATCACTTAAATTATGTTCCTGAAAGGAAGTCCCAAAGTAGATTGCGATAAAGTTAGATATAAGCCTGCAAAAGCTGCCTTACTCCCTTCTTTCTGTAAACAGAGGAGCAAATGCAAAGCGTTCTAACTTAGTGGCATGCTAATCCGTGCCAGATCAACACACTTACAAAAGCCTTGCATATCTGAGTCCTAATATTTCTGGGGGTTTTAAAGCAATTGCATGCAAAGCTAGCAGCAGATTTCATGTATACACATGATGGGGGCAGTGTCAAAAGCAATGTTAGCCATTATAATTTGGTAAATAGTGATATATATACAGTGCATGATTGGCACACATATACACACATTTGATTCCACTTCCTGGGTAATCATCCCCCATAGGATCAACTGAGGGGAGGCAGGAAAAGATGACAAGGATCAGAAGTCAGCAGAATGGGAGGAAAATGTTACTGATTTTTTTAGAGAGCTGAATTGACAACAGGGAAGAGAAACATTATGTACCGACTTGTTTAGTGCCATGTCATCACACATCATTTAGGCAGGCATTCGCAAGAAGGCAGGTTATTAATTCCTTCTGCTATTGAAACTTATTTATCGTGACATTGCTGTACTTCTTAAAATGACAGAACTACAAGTCATTATTCATGTATTCAGCCAGTGGAGTGTGATATTTAACCATCTGTGTAATCAATCACAAATAGCCACGTGACTACATTTTAATACAGAAATTTCTGAACATGTATATACAACTACACATTTATAAATGGTGTATCCTTTAGGAATAAGAAAAAAGATACATATTAAACTTTATAGTGACTAAGGGTTCTTAAAAGAGTAAAACTGATTTTTTTTTTTTTTCCTTATTTTGCATCAGGTACAAGTCCAGTTACTGTGATGGAAACACACACAGCTGGCAGAAAGCCATCCATCCATCCATCCATCCATCCATCCATCCATCCATCCATCCATTTTCTTTACCCGCTTCTTCCATTTTGGGTCACGGGGGAAAGCCATGAGACAGAAATGAGGACTGAAGATGTTGCCAGCTTCCCTGACAGAAAGGCTGTGTGGCTGCAGACTTACTGTCCAGGATGTCTCCCAGTCCCTGAGCACGGAGCAACTCCTTCAGTCGAGCCACTTCGTCCTTCAGATCACGCACCAACTTATTATTGGGATCTTCATTGATGACAGCATTGCATTTGATGTTCTTTGCTCGGTCAGCATAACTAAACATGAAAACAAGCTTTGATTATTAATGACTGGAAAATCCACACGTATTTTACACATGTAATTATTTTGTGCATTTGAGCATGGAAATCTTACCGCAGAGTACTGAGAGTTTCATCATAGTTGATATCCGCAGGACTGAGAGCAGCTACCATAGCTGTTCTGGAGTTTCCACCTGACGATCAAAGAACAGTAAATGTCTGTTACACGACAAGTGAAAGTTTTTTTTTTTTTTTTTTTTAAGAAAATGTAGAACAAAAAGGTAAAGGTTATTTTAAAATTCAATGTTTCCACAGTCCTCAAATAACTAAAATATTGTTTACTGCAAACAGTATGCGAGTCAGAAAGAGAAAACAAGGGAAGATGCACCCAGCATCTCTTCTTTACATGCCTGAACCAAAGGGAGGAGTGTCCTTGTCTAATTAGAGTGAAATACAGTCTGCTGACACGAGTTGTTCTTAAATTCACAGAGTAATAGACACTTGCTCACGTCATTTTTTAAACCAATCACTTTGCTTTCCATTATACAAATTGCTCAATATTGCTTGCTATGCAGACACAAGGATTTCACTAAACAGCTGAGTGATATAAATCCTGCCAAGACTGTTTATACGGTATATCAGGTGACACTAAAGTTCATACCAAGGTTCTCCCTCAGCAGCCAGGTCAGAACAGAGTCTCTGTAAGGGATGAAGTCGGTCTTTTTCTTCTTTTTGCTCTGCAACAAGAAAATTAATTTGATCAATTACAGAAACAACTAATGAAGGGTTTTGCACTTTAATATTTAAATATGGAAAATGTGCAATATTATGATGTGGCATAAACGTCCTGGATTACAGAAATATAAGCAGAAGTTTGGTTTGATGTGTTTTGTGCAATAATTGTGGCTGTTACTGCTAAGGACAGTTGCACCCACAAAGAGCAGCACTTAAAGTGACAGAATGGCAGCAGCTGAATTTCTACACTTTTATCGCAGCACATAGCAAATGTTTGACAAAGTTGTCTCATGAGATGATTTGGAGGTTAGGGCTTGAGCTGTCAAAGAGTTTACCTTGCTGGTACAGTTATCCTGTGTAAGAAGGCATTACAAGAAAGAGAAAATAGAAGGGCAGACATTACAGCATGCCCAACTACAAACAGCAAATCCTTGACAAGGCAGGATCAAGTTGAAAAGGGTAAAAGAGACTGTGACAATGAACAAAGAGGACAAAAATTAAAAAAAGACTCAAACACAAAACACTTACCACTTCAGCCAAGGCAGAAATAACTTTTCCTAATGTAGTAAGAGATTTGTTGATATTTGCTCCTTCCTGAAACCACAATAGAAACATGTAATTCAATTAATGTCAGTATAAGTGGTGGGCACAGCTAACCAAAAAGTTAGCTTCGCTAACCGCTAATTCACTAAATAAAAAAAATTAACTTTGCTAACGCTAAATAGATCTAAAAGAATTTGCGGAAGCTAACACTAACGCGCTAACATTCATCGTACATTGCTGTCGCAGAGACTTCAAAACTGTCATGTGACAGTGACAAAGTTGTAAGTGAAAACAACTCAAAACGGTTCATAAACCACAACTTGTGGTTCATGAACCGTTTTATTTGTGATTCACAAGTAAAGTGTCTATGTCCCCTTCAGACGTGAGCTTTTGGAAATTAATACAGTCCATCTGAACCAAAGAGGTGGAGCAGAACTCTGCTGTGCTTAAGCTGAGTGATGCATTCAATGTGTGTCGGACATTTTCCTAGTCTCATGTTATGTTCATGTTCTGGTTTGGTTAGACATTTATATTAAAATCTCTGTTATTGGCTGTAAACTGACACCATGAGTCAGAGTGTTAACAGTATATGAGGAGGAAAAAAGCACTGCAAGGGTAGTGACATCACCAGGAGGTGTTCACCATTGTTTAGCACTGCATAGCATTACATAGCATCACTCTATTAATCACCATACTCCTGTATACTTTTAGGGTGGAGAACTGTCTTTATAAAAATAGACTTGAATTTACCAGATTTTACTTTAACTGAAACTATTTTAGTTGAAGGTATTTGCGAACTAAAGTTAAATGGAAAGTTAGTTCTGCTATTAGCGGAATCGTGCCCACCACTGGTCAGTATGATTTTAGTCATTGATTGTTGAAGCAGCAGTTTAAGTCTTACCTTTAACCTGGTACCTTTAGCTCCAGTGGAATCTGCACGCTCACTCCCTGCCAAATCTACCAAACTAATTTTACTGACCTGAGAAGAGATGGTAAATGCATTAGATGGAGCAAGCTCTTAAACATCCAACATTTGAGTTCAAGTTGGGTAAACGATATTGGTTTGCAATGCTTATACTGTATAATGTTATAGTCATAACAAATTTTCATTATGATACAGGTGACCCCCGGTTACCGGCGTTCCCGGTAACCGGAGTTTCACGTATCCGGCCCCCCCCCGCCCGTGACGTCATCGGCCGAAACGGCAGAAATTTTCATTATTTTCTGACTTTTTTGGGGTTTGTTAGCAAGTTAACTGCTCTAAAATACATTTTAGAGGTACAAAA
>JARVGQ010000116.1:23673366-23684932 GCA_031762355.1 Hypsolebias martinsi | reverse complement strand
TTTTAGGACTTCATACAGAACCAATAAGCCACTTACTTTTTCTGCTTGCTAAATAGGGGTTGTCCTACACCAGTTCTTGAATTAGAGAACACCACCACTCGTGATATATTTGGACCCAAAAGTCACAAGAGTTGGTGACACATGACAGCTGCTTTTTTCTTTATAACAAGCAGAAATGTTTAAAGTCTTAAATATGCTTCCTCCAATCAACATCCTAACATGTATAATTTATAAATATAAAATGGGAAAAGTCTCAATATCAGTATGAGCTACTTATGAGCTACTTTCTACTGCAACAATTCACTTATTGTATATGCTGACACGGCTTTTCCATCTTACTCAGTCCTTCTCTGCAGCCACACACGTTTCTTAATGAGAAAGAATCTGCTGCCATGCCTGGTATGTCACTCCCCTCAACCATGCCATGTGGTACCCATGAGACAAGTGTCCTAACTTTAAGACTGTGTGCACTGTAAACGTGACTGAGGCAGAGTAGGATGCTCAGTTGCTGGAGAATAGTTGTAGTCAGACATATTTTTGTTGTTGAAATTTGTTTCTTAAACTAACTGTAGTTAGACTGGCTTTCATTTAGCTTTTTCACAGTTCATATAAAAGTTTGCTCATGCTGTGCAGACATCCCTCCCATCAGAACTTAGGGGGAAGGGAAAAAGGGAAGCGATGAAAACAGTCTAAAAATGACTACAAGAACATGTATGGACTCAGGGGCCTTGAAACAATCCAGAGTAGAAACAGAAAAAGGCTAGACAAAAAAGGGAGGGGAGCAATCTAGGGTGAATACAAGTTAATTATGCATATGTTAAGTGTGTTTAAATGTGTATCATAATGCTAGACACAATGCAATTAGCTTTTTTCTATGAAGTTTTTGCATCAAGATGCAAGCAGCAGAGTATCTTGTATACTCGAGAGGATTTCAGCACACTTATCAATAATGCAGGAGAAGAGGAGAGACAGGGATTGCATATCGCCCTCCATGGGTCATATCATGCTGACAGAAAAGCACAGAGTGTTTTTAGAAATCAGCACACCGACTGTTTCACACTATGTGCCTTGAATACGTATGTGATTTTATACCTGCTGCTATTAGACAAAAACGCAAAGTAAAAGTAATGCATTGACTTCTTCAGTTTTTAATCTTTGGGTTAAGGTGCACAGCAGCAGCTTCCATATTGGGAACTGGAAAAGGATACAGCAAGACAGATGGCTAAATAAAGCCCATTTTCACCTCTGACCTTGCCTCTAGAAGGAAACTGGAGACTAGCCATGGAGAAATCAAGGGAGGTTTAGGTTACCAATGCCCCTATTCCCCTTTCCTGGAACAATCTACAGTCACTATATTAATGAGGAGGCAAAGTTGGCTCTGAATCTGTGTTAGGAAGACTATACAGCAATAAACGCAGGAAAGCTCAGACAGTGGAACATGTGGGACAAGTGGGCAAGAAAATGCTCAATACAGACCAGTAAACAGAGGAGCAAAACAAAGCATGTTGTTATGAGCTTTCTGACATAAATCTGTCGATCCATTGCATTTTTGCACTCTAATCAGATACCAGAGTAAATTTATGGTATAAAAAGTGTACATGGCAGGAGCTAGGACACCTCTCTGAATCATGCTGATAAGACTGGCTCTCAGTTAAGTTGGGGCTTATTAGAAGACTAAGAAATGAATAATTCAAAAGGATGCACCTAAACATCTCACACAGAAGTCCAAAATCTACTTATAGTACACACTCAAATTGAAGACGCATTCTGCTGCCTCAAACATTGTCAATCCATCTTTCTCAACCATGGCAACAGGTGTAGGACCAGTTGCCATAACAACTTCAACTTGGCGCAGAAGGGGAGGATGTGGCAAGCTGCACTGTCATTTCTCATGCCTCAAGCATTCCTCATCACTGTCGTCTACATTTTATACTTATAAATTAATGCATGTTTATAGACAGCTACAATCATTCATAAAATACTTATTTCAAGTGTCTTGTGGTTTAAGTACTCTACAACATTCGGAAGGCTCAGTGTGAAAAGCTTTGGGATTTGTGACTAAGACATTAAGCCACTTATCATGTCAGACCCTATAAGCAATATGAGAACTTTCACTTAAAATCCCACTTGGGAAATCAAATAAAAACTGAATACTGTATAAAACAAATAAAAGATTTATAAAAGTATGTGGACACAAGTCATTTAACATTATTGTTTTATTGATACCTAGTCACCAGCCATTGAATTACAGTTATCAGTCACTAGCAAATTAGTTTGTCAGGGAGATGACAAAATAAACAATAATTTCAAGACTAAAACAAAAAATCTGTTACTTTTTTTTTGGGGGGGGGGTGGGGGGGTGGGCCTCCTGAGTGGCAATTCAAATATCAATTTTCCTGCCTTGCATTTTCAATTCCAAAGTAAATAAACGTGAGATTATGCTAGCTCTCCATAGGAGTTCTCCCTTTTAGAGAAGGGTGGATAACAGTTTAACTAACCACATCCTGCCTTCCAGGGAACATCACTCAGCTGGTTGTAGCTGGCAGACATTTTCTGCTACAGTGTTCAACATGGGGCCTATAACCCAACCAGGAAAGCTAAAATGCCCCTCCGTAATTAGGCTGTTAGGAGGTCTCCAAGCACCAGATGGGGACTAAAAGCTTGTACCCTTCACCTGAGACTAGCAGAGTCTAAAATGGCTGAACATTTCAGCCTCTGAAAATAATTTTTAGGTTATTGTTCAATGCCTGTTTGGAATCAAAGGAAGAAAGTAGTAGGCATAGAATTAAATGCAAAGATTTACAGGGAAAAAAAAGAGCTGATAATACACACATTTAGAGACATATCTGTGTGAATTGAACTAAACCATCCTAGCCAGTTCATTCATAACACAAGTAGTGATAGGTTATAGCAAAATCATGACAGAAGATAAATGTATAGAGAAGTTATATTTAGTACCTTAATATAAAATTTAATTTGTTGTAGTTCAGAAGGAAGTCAATTTTCAGAAATATTCTGTTCAATATAATCCATGAGATAAAACTTAAAGAACTTCATAATATTCTATTGTTAGATTTTGTCTGATATTGTAATGAGGCGAACAGATATTAATTTTCCAAAGCCTCCTCATTATGTTCAGGACTGGAGGAAGGCTGAAGCATACCCCAGCTGTCATCAGGAGACAGTGCACACCCTGAACAAGACCCCAGTCCATCACAGAACCAATACAGGAACTCAACTGGACAAACTAAATTTATTAATCCTCTGCTTTGATCACACAATTTATCTCATATATGTTTGCACAGATAAGAAAGTGGCTGACGACAAATTGAAGATTTTTACTAGCCCAGTTCAGTGAAAAAAAATGACTGGTGAGGGACAATAGTGCAGGCTAAATAAGCAGAATATAAACATGAATAACGTAAATGATCCCATACAGCCATCAGCAAGGTCAATACTTCACAGCTCTTGTTCCTTACTGCTCTGTGCAGGTTATGAAATTATGCAAATTTGTTCAGTTAAATGATTATTAAACTCTAATCTAGGTCATAAAGTACTAATCGGTTATGCTCAAATTTACCTCATTTGTATGAGTTCTGTATAAAGTATTTTTAGCTCACACAATAGAGTATTTGGTGAGAAGTTAAGAATTTACTTGCTGTTCTATGATACTCCACTTCAGATCACAATTATTTTATATAAAAAGACAGGCTCATGTTTGTTTTGCCCTGTCCAATTAGACTAAGAGAGAAACTGGTACTTTGACAGCTCACTGCTGTATCTAAATACAACTTTCCAAGTGCCCACCTGTGTCAGAGTTTGTGCATGAGTGCTGAAGCAAAGCAGCTGCTGACATAAAATGAGAAGAAGCACAGTAATGCTAATTTGGTTGTTTAAGTTTAAACAAGAAACATAAAGCTGGATGGGTTGCAAGCTGGAGTAACCACAGAAATGCTCTGCATGTTCTTTTGAGTGCTTTTGGCACAGTGTGTGTGATGGCTCGGTTACCAAGGCTGCAGCAAAGGTGACAGAGTTATCACTGGATGCAGCTCAAACCTAAGAGCTAAAAGTAGTGTCTGAGCACTGCTGTACACATTTGACAAACAGCTGAGCTTGTTGCAACCACAACACAGGACGTTCAACATCTCCAAAACAAAAACCAATATGTGGTACTGTTGGCATCCACTGAAAACTAAACATGAGCTGGAAAAGAAAGATATCATGTCATCTTTAAAAAAGCAGCAATTCAAGAATTCAGAAATGTTTTAAGATAGAAAAGAATGGCTAATCCAATAGGATATTCACAACATAATCATAGCTGTTGACGCACCATTTCAAACTTTCTCTTCTTTCAACACTGTCTTTTTATTAAACTCAATCCTCAGCTAAGGTTTGCTTGTAACTCAAATATACTTAGTTCCAAAGAACAAAATCTCAATCTGTAATTTGAAGGCTGATCACATTTTTTTTCCTTCCTTGGGGGATTGAGGAGAGAACATTACAGGAAGACACCAGAACAAAGCACTGAATACAGGGTTATGTAGCCAACAACAATGCCTGCAAAAAAACATTAGGCAATCTGTTATGACAAGGTTTTTGTGCCTAGTCCACTCTGTAACAATGACCCTTTTTGCACCATCTTTCCTTATAGAAAACCTCAACATTTCAAAAAAGGAATTTTTTTAAGATTATTTTGTTGCAGAATGAGATTAACAAAATATAAACTCAATTCAATTCAAATTCAAAAATACTTTATTAATCCCAAAGGGAAATTATTATTTGTTGTAACTCGTTATCCTCATTTCATTAAGAGATGTTATATTGTAGATACTGATGGCTGTAGGCAGGAAGGATCTCTTGTAAAGGTCCGTCCCACAGTGGATCCTAAGAAACTGGCTGCAGATGCCGTCCGATCCGTCCACCCAAACATCTAGAGAAATGAACTTGTGCATTTATCTTCTGCACTAAATGCATTAATTTTACTATGCAGACAATGACATATTTCATTAATTTCATGCTCAAATGAAGAAATCTAATGTACTTTGAACAAGCATATTAAAAAAATTATAGTACAAAGTTGTTATTTCTGCTTCCCACCTTCCAAACTTAAAAGTTTTGTTTTTTTTCCAGAACATTTCAGGTGACAGCACAGTGAGAAAAGCAAGCAATGCATTAAGAGAGGATGTATTTTCTACCAAATAAACTTGTTTGCGTAATTATTACCACAACTCTTAATTTTCTGTCTTAATTTCAGCATGAGGGAAGCACAAGAAAACATCAATTTGCTTTGTCTCATTATTTAAAAAAGTGTTCAGAATGAAAAGAGTCCTGAAGTTTTAACAATCTTGTGCCAAACAGACAAGAATAAAAAAGTCAGATGCATATAAATCAACTGACTATAGATGAGGTTGCTTGCTGAACTAGAAAGCAGTGTGAGAGGTCACAGTCTTGGGTCTATGTACCAGCTGTTCCAGTTCAATTCTCCCGTCTATTTATACAGCAGCAGATGGCATTTAGTGCTTTGCATGCCGACAGACTGTCAGTGACAGGAAGGAATGGACAGATTTGAGCCGCCCAATCTTTCCGCTGAACTCCAAGCCAAACTATACATTGCTCCCAGCTCAAAAGGCACTGATAACCAAGCTAAGAATGAGATAGCAGCAGCTTAGACAGGGCTCTGTCCCAGAGTTCAGATTAACAGAGACTAAAGGGTGGTTTCTAGAAGCCACCAGACAGAGAAAACATGCAAAGCCAGCAGGACTCCATTCAGAAGCAAAACAAACACAGAACTACAACAAAGAGAGGGACACAAGGCAGCCTCTCAGGTGATTAAATAGGGGATTTAAACTCATTCACTACTATTATGAGAAGAATTTTTAATCAATTTTTAAAAAAGAACAAAAAACTGACGGCTTGCAAACAAAATTTATTTCAACACAGAGTGCTTATTTTCATCTATTTCGCATGAACCAGGCCCCAGAAGAAGACTGCAGGTGCTGCCTCAAAGGTCAGAATTCTTTCCCAACACATCCTGTGTCATGTGAAAACACTGCAACACCAATTTAGGTTTAAAGCTCTTTCAAAAACTGCTCTGTGAAATGACTGCAAAGACCCGTCTGTTTTTATGCTGCCTCTGGCAGCTCAATTAGCAATGGAGCCGGCCACGCCTCACACAGAACGTTTTGAGAATTGAAGTGAACATTGCAAAACCTAAGAGGTGTGGAGAAGAACTCGGCTGTGTTGATGTAGAGTGCAACGCATTAAATGTGTGTCCGACATCTCTCTCATTTTGTTTTTTTAACACTGACAAATTAACTCAGCTTAGCAATTCTCTGTGTCAACTATTTTTTTAAACAAAATACATAATTTGCTGTTTGTTACTATCAATCATTCCTCATAAATCAGCTTGTTGTCGTTTCATCCTGTGACCAGGCAGTGACAGAGTTCAAAAATGGCACCTAATGCACTAACAGTTGAATATTGTCAGCATAAAGAAACAAAAATGTTATAAACAAAGTCAATCTTTTAAAGTCAATTTTTAAAATGTTTTAAAATTGGAAAGCTTTACATTAGTCTTTAATGATGTTGATAATAATAATGTATACAATAATAATAAAATGTCATTGCCAGAAGAAATGTTCTCTTTCCAACACCAACAATTTAGCCATCCATCCATCCATTATCTTTTACCCGCTTCTTCCATTTTGGGTCACGGGGGTCGCCGGTGCACATGTCAGGCAATCACTGTGCGAGGGGTGGGGTACATCCTGGACAAGTTGCAAGTCCATCACAGGGACACATGGAGACAAATGAGACAAACATCCATTCACTCTCTCACTCACACCTAGGGACAAGTTTGAGTTACCAATCAGCCTAACATGCATGTTTTTGGTCTGTGGGAGGAAACTGGAAAACCCAGAGAAAACCCAAGCATGCACGGAGAACATACAAACTCCACCCAGAACAGCCCCTGGAGCGGGATTTGAACCAGGGACCTGCTCGCTGAGAGGCAGCAGCGCTACCAGTTGCCCAACAATTTATTATGCTAATATTTACACTTTGCACTGAAAAAAACTTTCCAAAAAACTGTATTTGCTGACAGTCATTAAATAAATGGAGAAATTAGCACTTGTTCCAAATATTACATTATAATGAAGGATTATCTTTATTCTGTCTAAAACCAGCATGAGGAAAATCATATGACACAGGCAGAACAGCTAAGTGGGAACAGCAGTGCAGCCGCACTGTTAGCAGGGGAAAACACACAGCCCCTGCATTCAGTGCACACAACAGGCACCCATTTTACAGAGCAGTGACCTGGATTTCTTTATCCAGCCTCTTCTCAGAAACTAAAGTCTCACTTTAAATGCTTTCTGGCTTTATATAAGCATGACATCATGAAGACAGAGCAGGCACACAAATCCGTCAAAAAATGTTTGATTTAAAAGTTTAAAAAACACACACAATTCCTAATATTTTAAATGTTCTGAAAGAATAAAAAAAATAGTCAACTTCAACTGATGCCTCAGGAATTTCTAACTTTTCCATGTAGTTATTGTTTTTACTATGAACAAGGGAATTTGCACATCAAACTGTGTGAACTTGCCTGTGTATGCATTTACTCATGTTAAAACTCCACTTGTCAGTCTTTGCTTCACAGTATTTAAACAGCAGCATGAACTTGATCAGGGGTCATCTCTTCTCGGTTAATAAAGTTTAAAAGTTACTATGTTGCTGACACACCACCAACTATTTACTCATAAACAATAGAAACTGAAAATCATGCCCATCAACAAGCTGCTCGTGCCACGACTGCAAAGCTCTTGAGCTTCCTTCTGAATGCAGTCCTCAGACTGTGGGAGGAAATCAAACAATACAGTCTGGAGAAAGAGAGCAGTGTCGGTAAGGGCACAAAACTTCATGCTCCTGGATGTGGGAAAGGCCAGCCATTTAACCCAACTTTTTAGGCAGTGAACAGAGACCAAGAAAAAGAACCATAAGCATGTGTGTGATAACAAGAAAACAAATATGCCATTATCTGCTTTTCATCATTGAGCCAAGGATGAAGAGATGTGGGCTGCTGTGAGCACAACCTGAAGAGACCAGTAAAAAATATGCTCGTCTCATGGAAAAAATAGAATGCTGGGGGGAAAGAAGGTAAAAGCACAGGAGCATTACCCTTTACTTTACCTTCATTAGTACACAAGTCTATAACCAACTAGACACACTTATCTGAGTCTTACCTCCATTTCAGAGTCAGATTTAAATGAGCTGCTCTTGTACAATCAAAGCAATATATGCTGCTTCTCGCTTAAGTGCATGTACGTATATACAGCACTGAGACAAAGCTCTTATGTTTACATTCTTATCCATCACGCAATACCCTCAGGGAGACAAGTCCAAACACACAGACAGAGTCATAAAGGTCCATCTTTAGTGAGAAGAACAAAGGCTGCTGCAAGTGATGATGTGCCACAGACCTGTGACTTCAGAATTGGTGAGTCATCCAAAAGGGTTAACTCAAAGAGACTAAAATCACAAACTGGTTACTCTACACACCAGTGGAAGTAAAATAAGGACTCTGCCTTCCTCTGTAGGATTCAAGGGTGTTTATTGTCATTCTCATTGCATGTGGTACATGAGGTGGAACAAAAATGTGTACTCAGGGTCCCAGTTACATCCAACAATAGCAAAAATATAAAGTGTAAAAAGAAACAGTAAATAAGGATCTAAGATAAGACATACGCTGAACGAATGCCCAACGGTATGCTAAAAGATCTAAGATGGTCATTAATAGTGCAAAACTACAGTGGCCCTAAGGTGTAAATGAACAACATTTGAAAAAAACGGAATTATATTTGAAAAAACACAACAGAAATAACAAAATCACAACATTTGAAAAAATGTCCACTTCAGCCACTTCCGCTTTGGCTTAATGTAATTCTGTTTTTTCTAACGTAATTCCGTTTTTTCAAATGCTCTTGTGATTTTATTGTTTTTGCTGTGTTTTTTCAAATGTAATTCCATTTTTTCCAATCTTGTTCATTTACACCTTAGGGCCACCGTACAAAGCAATACATCGAACAACAGCAGCACGGTTCTCATAAGTTTGGTTCGACTATTTACATGCTTAATGGGAGCACCAACTTAATGAATATGCTAAGCACTAATACAAAAACAATATGCCGAACACAGCAGCAATAACATGCGTGTGTATGAGCAGATGCATAAATTTAATGCTAGTAGACTTCAATACGTAAACAATCTTACGCAAGCTAGGTGACGATGTAATCTTGCCTCATGCTACTCTACACGTGAACAGAGCTCGTGCCGGACTTCTATGGGTTCTGCTGCCGGGGATACGTTTAGTTCCCCTCCCCCTCTCTAGTTGGCTCCTTCTAATTTGCCATTGCTCAGATTCCACAGAGCTCCTTCACAGCCTGCCATCAAAGTTAAGATTTAAAAAAATAAAAATAAAAAAAAGAATGAAATGAATCTGCTAAATTAAAAAATGGAGAGAAAAAAAACATAACAGATAGCCACTGATTTAAATCTATTGATGTGTTCCAGAAGATATTGAGGCTAAGGTAACTGATCACAAATCTGATGAGACATTATTCTTTGAAAGATTATGACAAATTGAGTTGTAAAAATTGTTATGCATTTGATATATACAGTACTGTATATCTATCAGTATGCTGGTGTAGATTTTAAGTAATTCACTCATTTCAAAACTTGAGTGTTGAGGTTAAAGTTTGGAAAAAGTTTGGAAATTAACACTACTGTAGTTTTGAAATGACAAAGTTTGTCAGTTGAAAAGTGTCACATCTCCAACAGCAGAATAAAGTCCAGGCATTCTGTTTTTTTCTGTTTGTTTTTTTTTGTTTTGGATATGAATATTAGTAGTACATAATGCTTTATAAGTAGTATTAAATAGTAGATAACATACAAAAGACATCTAGAAGTTATTTTAGATACTTTGCAAATGAGCTAAAACTTGCAAGTTTAACATTTTAAATGGTAAATGTCTCTGCAGCTCTATGTCGGATAAAAAAAAATCCTCTATTTACTTGTTCAAAGAAGCCACACTCGAGGACACAAGAAAAATTTTAACCGGTTTTACTTGCAAGGGCAGACTTCATTAGAGGTTACACAGAAGTTACATGCATGGAGCCCAGACACGAAAATCTGCCACGGGCAGTGTGCGAGGTATGTTTTTATAAGCTTGTCAGCACTCACAGCGTACAGGCAGACACTGGTGTCCTTAGCCATCCAGCTGCATATGCAACAAATCAGCTCCTCATTCAGCCCTCTCTGAGACAGAAAATAACTCTCTGCTAACTCAAACACATGATTCATGGACAGTTAACATTCTCAGCAATAGTAGTTAAAAAACATCCATTAAGCTTGACCAAAATCCCCTGACACTCTATGAACTCAAATAATTGTATAGAAGCAAACATGAAAGACAAGACCAAAAAAAGAACTTTTAATCATCAACACATACGAATCTCCAGAAGCAGGAAGAGGGCCACCTGCATCATGAAGGATCCCACTCACCCAGCACACACAGTTTTTGTCCCGCTCCCCTCAGGCTGAAGGTAGAGGAGCATTAAGTGCAGAACCACTAGACTGAGGAACAGCTTCTACCCTGAAGCTGTAGACTCATGAATCCCTAGTTAGGATTATCACTTTGAAAATTATTGTGGAAAAAAAATCACTGTGAAAAAGTCACTGTGGTGCCACTTGGTTGTTGATATGTGCTGCTGACCATCCATGATGCTGATTTCATGCTGCTGATTTATTTCATGTTGCTATGTTCATTAGTCCTCATCTCACATGGACTCGTGTTCGTGCTGCTGTTGTTTGGCACATTTGTTTTGTACTGTTGTTGCTTAGTGTATTCTTAGTTTAGCGTACTTCTTAGTTCATGTCTTGGATCTTACTACTGCTTTTCTTATACAGTACTGTATACAATTTGGAATTTTGTTGGATGTAACTAGGACCCTGTGTACATAGTTTCGTTCCACCTCATGTACCACATGTGATGTAAATGACAATAAAGTACCTTGAATCCTTGACTCTTTACTTGAACATACAGTATAAGATAATCTTATAAGCTCCAAAACTGTAAGCACTCTGCTTTAATGGTACATTGTCACATTAAGACCATTCCAGCATTCAGTTTTTTTCTGATTTTACTGTCATGTTGTGTTTTCTTCTTAATTAGAAATCACTTGCATTACAAAATTATTTAGTGCAAATAAACAAGGCCACTGTAAATAATAGCAAGTATTAATTGCAACACAACTCTAAATACTGAATAACTAGGTGAGTATTTTCCAGGACAGATCCTAAAATCGTAAACACAGTTTAGACCCTAGGCCGGATTTTAGTACGGGCTTACCGGGGCTGCAGCCCGGGGCCCCGGCGCTTCGGGGGGCCCCGACCACCATAGTTTAGGTTTCGGATTTTTGATCCAACCTGACGATATTTTCCGATCCATGATGCACATTGGTTTCAAGCTATGGAATGGATATCCTGAACGGAGGCGTGTCTCATGAAC
>JARVGQ010000116.1:23633714-23651846 GCA_031762355.1 Hypsolebias martinsi | reverse complement strand
GCTAACATGCTAACAGACGGAGGAAGAAACCAGCTCCCAGTAAGAAATTAACTCTTTTTTCCCTTCATTATGGCTCCTAAATGTATGTGGTTTTTGATAATTATGTAGGGTATTGTGTTAGGATAGGCTAAGTGCTTGTAAAAATACAGTACTATGTACGAGAGGCCGTTTGGACGTATTTTCCGACTTACGGCGATTTTCGACTTACGAACGGGCGTAAGAACGGAAGTCGTTCGTAAGTCTGGGACTACCTGTACATTATATTACTACAATTTACAATTACTGTGACCCTAACTAGGATTTAGCAAGTTCAACTTTTGACCTCACCTATTTGAAATTGTTTTTCTTTTTCTCATGTGCACTTTTGTTATGCGTTTCATCGCTGCCTGAACATGTGTAATTCTTCTTAAAAGAGGACAATCATACAGACCCTGGGTAGTTGCTCCCAGTGCTCCTTGTTCTTCATCTCTTCTTGAACTTCATGAATACGCTTCAGGGAATCAAGGCTCTCATCAAGCAAGAAGGTGGTGTCGTTAATCAGCATGTTGATGTAGCGCACAAACTGCTTGCCCGAGCTAGTTTGGAGTGAGCACAAAAACAAACAGAAGAATGGATCAGGTCAACACAAGTAAATCACAGTGACAAATGGCATGCATTTATTTTATTGATTTATTTGTCAGTAGCAAACTCACTTGAACTCCTCCATAAAGGTGCCGTGGTGAGCAATATTCTGCCAAAGACTCTTGAAGATGGTGCTGATATGATACCGTATAGTGAACTTATCATAGAACTCACTGGTAGCACCAGTGTGCTCGACATCTAACCAGAAAAATAGAAGGTAGAATAAAAATATATATCAGATAACTTTTGTGTTTACAGAGGGCAAGGTATACAACAAACAAATCCTAGCAAGTACAAGAAATGAACCAGTCACTAAGTAAGGTTTCGCATTAGTTGGTCCAGCTGAAGGTTTAATACCTACCAAGTAATCATGATTCATTCTGTATTGCAAAAAAAAAACCCAGAAAGGGTCTAGAGGCTAATTTTTTTTGTAGAAGTGGAGCTCAATAGTCAATACTGTCAATATTTTATGACAAATTAGAAATTTGACAGTCTTCCATAAAATGTAATGTTACTTCTTTACTTTCTATTCCAGCATCAATAATTGCAGCTTAACTGCCTCACATTATTGAAACATACTGCGGATAAAACTCACCAGTGTAAAACTTCATGAGAGCAGGGACCAGGTGTTTGATGGACAACGGGTGATTCTCCATCATTTCAGAGAATCGCTGAGTACGAGGCTGTACGGCTGGGTTGGTGACAAACAGCACCTCCACCAATTTGGCAATAAGGTACGGATTCCTGATGTAGTTCTGACTGCAGATGAACACCACCAAAAAGGCCACAATGTCCTGGACACATGGCTCGTACAAAACCTGGGGAGAGTACCTAGGAAAACAAGAAGAAATGGGGAAGTACATCAGCAAACAAATAACAGCTTAATTTAACATTTATATAAGTCAGACATTGACTAATTTCGCTGTGATCATTATTGCCCACTGCCCAAGGCAAAAGAGTGATAAACTTTTTTTGCTGCTGTCTGTGTGCCATGTGACTGCTTGACTTCTCTGTTAGCAAAACTTCTCATGAACTACTGGATAGATTTTGCAGAAATGCTCAGAAAATATTAATTGGACATATATCTACAACTGATCAACTTATGGAGTCGACCTTACCGACACAGCTAAGTGACTTTAGAAAACAAAAAGGCTATAACTTGGCTAATTTTACAGATATTGAGTGAATACTTTGCATAGTAATATTCACAACACATACTTGGAGAGACAACAAATCTTGTGACTTTGTATGAGCTCATAATGTCGTCAACAAAGTTTGCGCAAAACAACTAACTTCTACCTGAGCTAGTCTCAGTTTAAAACACAGGCAGCAGGCAAAATGCATTCCTTCAAGGAAATTTAAGTATTTTCTTTTTGTGTATTAAAAATACAAATAATATACTGTACATTTATACAATATAATCTTCTCAAATTGTCATCAAAACAAATGTTAAAAATAAACATTTAATACCATTTGTTATCAAAACAAATGTGTTTTATTAAGACATGACGAATCCGTAAAACAAGCAGAGAACTTACTGCACAACAAAAAGCAGAAACTCTGCCACGTCTTCAACGTAAAACTCGGGCAGAGCAGCAAAGCTTTTGGGAATCTCAGGGTTCAATGGCAGCACAATACTGTGAAATAGGGGATATTAAAAAAATAGGATAATGCAGTTTGATTCATAATACTGTATACTCTGATGTGAAGCACAGCAAAAATAAAATAAGGTAAACTAATGGTGGTCTGTTCTTCGTTGTCATATTAATGTACAACAGTCCGTGTGGTGACTCACTTGGGGTAGGTTGGGTCCACCAGGCGAAGAATGAGCCGGATGACTGTGCTGTAAAACTGCAGACATCTGCGGAGCAGGTTCTCATCCAGAAGACCCACGTCAGCACAAGCTTTGGCTCGCACCAGTTTCTGATGGGACAATGTCACACAGAGTATGGATCACATTGCTGTGAATCTGTTTAGTTACAGAATCATGCATGGTTTAGCAAGTGCTCTAGTGTCTAAATACACATAACGAAAGTATTGGTATGCATAAATCTGTAATATGTAAATCTGTCTAGTCAATAAACGGAGAAGAGATAGTAGAAACAGCAGCTAGGACAAACCTTGAGCTGGGTTTTGCATCGTTTGAGCATTTCTCTGTGCCGACTAGCCAAGGGAGAATCTTTCCATTGACTCTCACTGTTTTTCAGCTCCTCTACAGTCCTAAAATAACAACATTATTAACACAATTGCACTGTGAATATGCTATAAGGCTTGTGTGCATGTGTACCTGTTGAGTTCTCGAATGGCACGCAATCTGCGGATGTAGCGCCGGCAGCAAGGCAGAATGGACAAATGGTGGGTGTGAAGTGTGAAGAAGAAACACTCGGTGGGGAACTTGGGTTCTGAGAACTTTGAAGGATCTTCATCTGTGCACATTTCAATATGGAAAGCAACATTCAACTATGAAGGTACAGGCCAGGATCATAGTCAGCATGTGTACAGGATATTTTTATGTTTAAACTATAAAAAGGAAACTGGTAGTTATTCCCTTATAGTTAGAATGAATTCCTTCTTAAATATTGAATAAAAATTTCATAACCAGCTGTCAATTAATTTGAATGACACTAATTAGGAACTGAAAAGGTTTTTTTTTTTAATTGTACTACTGTAATTGTACTACATGGTTCTAACAGTCTTGTATCAATGTATTGTGAGTCAAGTCAACTTACGCAGTTCAGTTAGCCAGACTTTGAGCTCCTCCATTGTGGCTTTCAGGCGCGTTTCTTCCAGACTGACAACAAGGCGACACCGTGGATGGAAAATGTAGAAGGGGTCCACCGTCTCCAGCTTGATCTTCATGCTCAGCTGTTGCAGCACCCATAAGAAGTTGAGCATGAAACCATCTGTCGACACCAACTTGTCATCAGTCTGAAAGAAATATAGTTTCCCCCCAAAAAAGACAAAACTTTGAGAGGGATAGAATTTGTTGACAAATGTTGATATACACACGTGTACATTAAGCATCTACTGTATTTTTCTCCTATTGTGCAAATATCACTGAAGCTCACTTATCTGTGTGGAATAAAAGGACTTGTGCAACATACCTGCATCTGAGCTTTCTTCACATTGTAGTTGACAAACGCTGCCATGTAATTAAGAGCTAGCTCGCGCGTTTCTCCATTTAGCAAAATGTTGTGAAGAATTTTAAACAGGTCACCCTAAGGAAAAAAGAATAGTTGTTAGAGCTTTTGTTTCACTGGAAAGGATATGAAAATAAAAACATGCCAATGTTGAGTCACCCTTGCTGACTCCAGGTAGTGCTGCAACGACTGGCTGACAACTCGTGTGTTCTCCATGGTGATGGCTGGGCCAGAGAAATACTTGTCCCCTACTTTGGTCTAAATAGACACACAGAAGTTGTATGATTACAATATTGATAACATTCAACATTGTTTCAATGATGTTAATTTATAGATGCGGTCCCCATTCAGAACACTGTTGGTCTTTCTTTTTTTTTTTTAAATCTTGTTTGAGATAAGTGTTTTTATTTTTATTATTTAGGTTAACAGATGCAACAGGCATAGGATGCACTGGTACAACTCACATCATCCTCAGCAAATACAGAAAGACTAAAGGACGCTCCAAGATAGGACAGTCTCTGGATCTCTCTGCCACAACCTGGACTTAGAGGTTTGGGACACCACAGAGGCAGCGATGTTATCTGAAACAGAAAAAATGTGTATTTTCCCCTTTTCTGTAGAGTATAAAAATACTGTATCTGGATAAAAAGAGCTCTTTTTTGTCAGAACTGATGACAATGTGGCAATGATTAACAGGCAAGAGCCACATTGCTTAATATAATCATTGTTGTTGATTCACATTTTGCAACTATTTTGGAAATGAATGGTAAAAACAAATTAACCTTGGGAAATAAGGAATTATGGCATATTGTAGCTCTAGAAATCTAAGTGGATACTCACCAAGTTGCACACAGGGTGAGTCTTTCCAAACTTAATTTCGCAAAGCTCCGCTAATGCCTGCAAAACAACAAACACAAATATTAAGTGGATATTTTTCTTCAGACTCACTTCATATTTTTCAAATTAAGCTGATAAGGTATATATGGTTGTTTTAATCTTGCTGTACAGATCCTGTTCAAACATTTCTGTCCTGTTTGGTTCTGAAGGACAAAGTCTCCTTACCATGAGGGGATACTTAAAGTTGTCACTGTCAAATGAACATTCTTTCACAGCAAGTGCTAACCCATGGAGAATGGGAATGAAGATCTGAAAAACAAGATAGTAAAACATGCTTATTTATGCTTTAGTGTTTGCAAAACAGATAGCTGCTATGATGTCAAGGCATTTCAGAGATGATGTGCTGAATATGATTTTGTTATTGAACATTCATGCACATACATCAGATGTGGGCAACAGTGTTTTTCCATTGTGCAAGTGTGAACACAAACTGCATCTGTTCATATTGCACAACACAAGGTTGTGGCGATTTAAAATCCACACTGATCTACACTAAGTTTGTGTTACTGATAATTGGTAATTTATACTTGAAGTGCAACAAACTAACTTCACACCATTCAGTCTAACCTTGACTTTTATTCACCAGACTAAGATGTAAGTTATCAGCCTTGTTGAGTCATGTGACACAAACTATCTACTTAGTGTAGAAAATAAATACAGTAAATATAACAATGGTATCCCTGACGGTGACAAAGATTTTTGAAGATCTAATTAAATTTGTTTAAAGAGTTTTTTGCTCCTGGTGGTCTCAACATAAGAAAGTGATGACCATAAATATAAAAGGGTTAAAAAAAATGAAAGGATGTGCATCTCACCTGTCTGAACACTTCCTCCTCCTGATGGGTAATGCGCACCAGCTCCTGAATAAAGCCATACGGAAGATTCCGACACAGCAGATAAGGTACCAGCAGAGATGGTTGGAGTGAGCTCCTACATGAAGTTAAAAGATGGGGAAAAAATTGAAAAGAAAATAAATAGCATTTCTAAGGGCAAAGTGAAAAAGTAGTTGCTATGGAGATGTGGTGTGACATTAACAGAACTACATACATGCAATAACATAGAGGAAAACAACTTAGGCTATTAACAGTGAATGGGTGTCTTACCGAGGCTGGGTCAGGGTCCCCTGCAGGACCAGGGCAACATGGGAGATACATTGAGAGCGAATGTTACTGAGAAGCTGGCTGACGTTTGGTTGGCTGCACATCTGTAAAAGAGAAAACAATGGAGAGGAAATGAGTACTGGGATTTAGTCAATAAATTAAAAAAATGTATTTAACCAACTTCACAAACTCTCAAAGACACTTCTGAATTTAAAAAAAAAAAAAAAAGTTCTAGACCTGCAACCTTGCCACTAGTCTGAAACACAAAATGTCCTGTCCTCAAAACGTTTCATACAAATTTAGATTTCATGACAAAATACCTAAGAATAAATTGCATTTTATTTTTAAAGAAATATAATTCCAATTCCAACATATTAATGTTTTAATAAAATGTCTAGATTTTTTAGGGGAGGTGATATTACTAGAGAAATAAACATAATTCTCTCCTTCTGTAGACAGCCACCCACCTTGGGAGCTTTTCTCTCTTCCATGCCAACGCTGTCAAAACGCTCAATGAGGTAGTTCAGCATCTCTGTCTCTTTGCAGGCTTCAATTGTGAAGCGATCACTGGCTGAATTACTTGATATCCCCCCTCCACATGCACCAAGACTACAAACAGAAAGGTAAAGACAAATACAGAGAGGGTTATCAAATCACACACACCCACAAAAAATATATACAGTATATATATCCAGAGCCCCTATTAATCAAAAGAAGTTATGGGTAAGTAGTTAACAAGCTTAAAACCAAACTTTCAATGGTCCTGAAAAAAAAGCAAAAGCATTACAAACAGTGCAGCAAATATCAGGTGCAGACACTTTAAAAAAAGTTGCAAAAGATTTAGAAAATTTTTAATTTGCACGAGTAAAGATTTTTGGGGATAATTTACTTTTACACGTTTTTGACCAAGAAGATAAAAGCTCAAGCACTGGTTAGTAGTCAGCTGTAAGACCAAGTTACAAGTGGCTTCAAAGCACAACAAATCTCTAGTAGACATTAGACAGTATAAAAAAATGGTTAAATGCCGGGAATGCAATAATCATTCATCTGAACAATTCATATTGTAGCGTAAAAAGAAAACACAAGTTAGATTGTCAAATTACACCACTAATTTGTAAAATAGGTTAAAATTTGAAATTATTTTTAGTTAAAATTTGAAACTATTTTTAGTTATTAATAATATGAAGATTTTAGAATTATTATAGTTCAAGGATTCTTACTAATATTAAAAATGAAAAACACACAGTTTAGGTCTACTTTCTAGTGCTTGTATGGTCTACAACCCATTTGCAGGTCTCTTGTTGGTATTCTGCAACATTGTGACGGTAAGGGTGATATTCTTCTTCAGTGTGCACTGCAGGTGGTTCAGAGTAAAAAGCAGCAACATTCCTACCTAATCTTATAGATGTTTTTAAATATGTCAAAAATACAAATGAAAACTGTTAAGAAACCATACTCACCAATCATCTAACAGCCAGAAGACTTAAAGTCATCATCAGTGTATCTCTTACAAGTCTAACCTTGAGTATTTGTGCACCATTAGTGCAAAGCCTGGTGGACCCACTGAAACATGCAGTAGGTCCATCCCTTAGCAAGCGAACAATAAACATATGAACACACACCGTGCAGCAGTGTACCTGGACCCAAACTGAACCTGTGCAAAATCCTCCTCCTCAGAATCTTCATCACTGCTGTCTTGAGACATATCAGAAAGAGCAAAAAACTGGAACGGCAAGGGGCTAACAGAGCAAGAAAAAGAAGGAAGTGAGAGGTAGACTGGGGATAAAACAAAACTGAGGAGTCAAAGAATAAAAGCACTAAAAATAAAAAATTAAGGATTGCTACAAGTCACAAAAGACGAGAGAACGGGACCAGAGAGAAAACTATATGCTTCTTTGAATCGTACTTATTGTGATGTGTTTTAAATACACAATTTGTGTGCAGCTTTTACACATCAAGTGAACTTGTTGTCAAATGATAATAGAAGTCTACATTAACGTGTTACTTATTGAGACACAAAGTCACAATGGCTAATTTTTCTTTGTTTGAGAACTTTCTGATCAAACAGAAATCTAAATGTTGTTTGTTAAACTAGAACATCTTTATTTAAAAAAAAAAAGTTTGTAAGCTCAGTCATCCAGGTAGATAACAAAAATAGTTCAATCATGTCATGTAACTTCTTTATACAGTATTTGTTTTACTTAAAATCTTTGGTGATAAACAGTTAAAATAAAAGTGCTGGTAAATAAATACAAAATTCTGCTACAAAAAACTAAATCCATTCATTTATGTTGCTGACAATCGTTTCTAGTTGCAATTTTACAAGCACATAAAGTTTCAATTTCTTGTCTGAATATGCTAATTTAATTTCTAACTGCTAAACTACCAATCTGGATCATATTCAGTTAAGATGAGTACCTCTAAACATGAATGAATTAGTGCTGAAAAGTGATACCAGATATAAGTAATATAAGAAACAATGTGAACGATAAAAGACAAAAGATTTTACCAAATAATTATCTGACATGCATATTATCTAATTTTAAATCTGGAAAATCTAAAAAGTTTAGGTTTTGCTTTCTGCACGGACATGCAAATGACAGATGGGATACCTAGATGATGGGATCCTTGTTGCAAAGGCAGCCTGTCGGGTATTCAATCTGGGAGAAGGTGGCACCACAAAAGGGGATGTAGAGGAGGACTGATTGAGAGGGCTTGGTGAGCTCAAGGGGAGGAACTGGGGGCTAAGAGGTGTCGCAGGAACTGGGGTGTTGGGAGGAACAGTGGGCCCAGCTGGGCTTGGAGAAGGTCCAGAGAAACTAAATCCTCTGTGACCTGGACTGACTGGGGAAGAAGCTCCCCAGGAAGTGGTGACAGAGTAGGGCCGATAGCGCTGGGAGATGGGCACGGGGGCAGAAGAAGGGTTCAGAGGAAGGGAATGCCTCAGAGAGACAGAGGCAGGTGGGCTGGGGGGAACAACAAACTGTGGAGTAGGGGGTGTAGAAGGGACAGTGGATGTAGCTGGAGTGGATAGAGATGAGCAAGTCCTGTCGGCTGCATCCAAAGCCATTAGATGAGGACTACCACACCCATATAGACTGTGGATAATAGTGATAAGATGATCATTGGCAAAATAAATTTAGTAACAACACTTTAAAACAGGAATGATGACACATGACACTTCAGTCACAATACAAAGAAAAATGAAACCGAAGCCATGACAAAACCTCTCTTTGTCTGTGGAAGGTCAGGCACAATAGTATGCAACACTGAGTGAAGGTACTTGCCTGGACAAAGAGCTGGCTCCAAAAGACCCAGCGCTGGGGCCTACTGGGCTGTCACCTTGGCTAGGAGGCTGTACCAACGTGAGACGGTGGTCGGGAGATTTTGCTGCTGCAATTGGCTGCGAAGTGGCGGTCAAACTGGCGAATGGGTTGTGGATATTTGACTGGGATGACATCATTAGAACTTCCAGAAGAATCTGGCTGATGAGGTCTTTAAAGTCAGAGTACACTGCAAGATAAGAAAAAGTATCAACCATGTTACAATAATTGATTAAATGTAAACAAAAAACATGTTTTTAAATAAAAGTATGTAGTTCAGTGCCACACCATCTTTATGGATCTGTTGAAACTCTACAGCCAGTGAAGGGAGGAAGATAACATCCCTGTCCTGCTCCTTCCACGATACGCGGAGGATCTTACAAATAAGCTGCAGAGCCTGCTCTTCGGAGACATCAGAGTTTGCAGAGGTTTCCTGGGAAAGATATAAAGTGCTTTAATGCAAGGTTGTGGTATTAACATAGCATAGCATTAAGTTACAATCTTTCTCTTTTGACTAATGTGTACTGCAGTTTACCTTTTCAGTCAAGTTTCTCTTCTCCCTGCGGTCACTGTCTTCCACCTCCATGTTCTCAATCCCTGAGTCTACATCCACCTGGGACATGCTGAAGAAAAGAGAAAGGAAAAGTGTTTTAGACCTTTCTGCACACTGAAAGCTCAGTGTCTCATTTGCCTCATCTCTTTTACAACACATCAAACAATCAAAAAGGTCAAATATTTCTAAGTTGACAACATTTTTCACCTTGTGAGATGGAGAACTACCGGTACATATTTTAAAGCCACTTTTCAAGCTCGCAGGAAGAGTGTCTGACATTTAAAACACCGTTTTACCTCTTTTCACAAGAGGCAGGGTCAATGTCCATGCTCTGTGATCGAGACAAATTCTGGGACTGTGTCTCAAGGCTGTTGGAGGGGGAGCTGGACAGAGAGCTCACACCCTCGCTGCTTTGACTTCCATATGCCACCCCTGCAAAAAGCACAAACACATTTAAAGAACTCTAAAGCACAAATAAAATCTTCTTTTTTGAAATATTGAATGTTCTTATTTATGATTCTGAAAACAACAACAAATAACAACAAAAATGATTCTTACTGATTTAGGTTGGAATATAAGCATTAGGTTTTAAGTTTGGTTGCTTTTTTTTGTAACACCACATTTTTTCTGAAGTTATTACATAATAAAGGCAAAAAAACATTAAGATTTTAAGGCTTCCATTGCCTTTTCCCTCCTTTTTGCTTCTATTTAAATCACAAGAAAAAACTGTAGCACAGCATTAAGTGTCTGTTTAGCTTCCAGGCACTATAATAATTGTGTTACAGATTAAAATAATCAGAATAGTACACCAATAAAATCTTGAAACAAAATAATAAAGGTCAGTCAAATCCAAGAAAATAATTTTAAAAATCTATAATAAAAATATGCACTCATTACAAACTAAATATTTCATGTGGGTTCGCCTAAAACCAAAGTACAAATTTAAGGTGATATTTACTATTGCTAGCAAGCATATAAACAAAACAGTCATGCAACCTGCTGGTCATGCTGGGCCTACACTTTAAAATCAAACAGCATCACTGATGTTTTACAGCAAGTCTGCTGATTGTATTCCATATATTCTTCAAATTATCATGGTTTATTATATAATTTTTCTTCTCAGATTTGTGCTAAAACAAACCATTTTTTTTTCTCTACAGCCACCATCCATCCCACGGGCTAACTTTGCAATAAACTAGTTTGACAATATGTCCTATTTGATGATACGGAAACAAAGTAGTTTTGTTTACATCAAAACTATGTCCATTTTGGATCTGAAGCATGTTGTCATCCTCGGCGTCTATTAATAACTGCACTAAACTGAACTAATATGCACATCAGTTTTGGTGAACTTAATTAAACTTTTCCTTTCTGTTACAATTGCATACAGAAGCAAACAAATTGAACAAAGTGTCTGTTAGCCTCTTATAACCTGTAAACATTGATTTCTTACCAGAGGTGCCCATAGGGGAAGTGACAGGAGTACCACTATGGACACTGAGCCCAAATGACTGAGAGGCAGTAGGTGGTACAGGTTGGAGTGCAACACCTGAGGGGCCAGGGAGGGGGCCAGGTGGAGTCTCTCTCTGTGGGGATGTGAGGGGTGTGCTAAGAGGGGTGCTGGGTTGTGACTGTCCTCCTGCCAGTCGTGCCAGTCGCCTTCTGCGAATCTTAAACATTTAAAAGTGTGTATTCAGTCAAAGCACAATCAGCAGATTGAATGATATTCAAACAGTTAAAATGTCTGACAAGTTACTGATTACCTTTTATTAAGTAATCGGCTTTATAAATAAAACCATGCTGCCATAATGTCAGCTTTAAAAATTGTTTTATATTTATTTAATAAGTCTGTGGGAGCTTAGCTTGCTGCTTTTCAAATGATGCAAGCAATTTTAATAAATCCAACTATTGGCTACATTAACGTACATAAAATGTTGAGTTCATAATTAATTTAAAATAAAAGAAAAAAAAGCCCAGGATGCGAATATGAATTATCCAGGAGGTTTGGGTGAATAAGATTAAAATTAGTAATTTATAAAATAAAAAAAATTACTTTATGTCATCATGCTGAAGAAGCTATGCAATAAATGAAAAATTTCCAACATGTGGTCACTTTAAAATGTGACCATTTAAATACAGTCGGATGTAGGAGTCAACATTCGTAGTAAATGTATGCCTTCTAAGTGCTAATTTAGCAGCAATATGCCAAGTCAAAGTGACAAAAAGCATTAGGTGTAGCTTGATGGTATCTGTGGCTCAAGGGGTTCTGCTCGGTGCTGTAAGGTCGAGTCTTTTATGCTGAGTCGTTTCGTAAACTCATGTTGACGTTAACAAATCATTAGCCACAGCCAACATTCAAACCGCAAGAATATGTGTGAAATCTACTTTATTAAAAAGTAACACACTTGTAAAATAGTGGACACAAGTAACTATGTTCCAGACAAAAGTCCCCTTTAGTTTATTTGAATGTAAAATCATATGTACTCTGAGCTTATTCTGGCTAAGGCTTGATGTTAGCTAGGTAGCACAGAGTCGAGCTCAGCGGCTAAGTGACTGTAGAAAAGACCCAGGTCCGACTTCTTAATTACCTGCTCTTTATAGTAATGAACTACCCTAAACTATAATACTAGAGGTCGGGTTGGCATGTCTACAAATCTGCCCCAGAGCTGAGACAACTGTGGGATTTTGTCACCTACTGGTTTCTTCCTTTTATAAACTGGGCTAACAGCTACATTTTCTGAAGCCACTCGGCTCGTAGTCAGACCCCACAAAGCTTAAACGAGGACGTGTTCAGAGTGAAAATAGTCACGTTACTCAAATTAAGCTATGCTTTGTACGTAATTTGTGTTTTCTTTCATTGTCACCTTACCTCATCTGCGCTCAACTCCTCCATCATCGCAGCTAAGTTAGCTAGCTATTCTACTTTCAGTTGTTTCGGTGAGCCAGACAGAAAATGCATAGTTTAACTCGTTCAACGGAGGGTGTCAGTCCTAAAGGTAAAAACTGGGACACCGATATAGGAAGAATGGAAAGATACAGAGCTCCCGACCGACAGCCTCTCGATTGGTGTTTTTTTTTGCCCAAGACTCAAACAAAAAGAAAAGTAGCGAGCATTATATACGTCAAATTACAACGGCGGCCATTTTGGTTCTACGCTACGTCTGTCACGTGACTCGGGGAAGAGGAGTGCGTGACGTCAATACGTCGCTTGACAAATGTAGAATGGTTTTAGTGTACAGTACAGTATTATCAATCTGATCCTGTTTCTTGTTAAATTCCAAAGTAAAGTAATGCATAGGAAACCGTTTTTTGACCTCTTTGTAATGGATATAAAACTGTATTTTGACTCAATCTCAGACTCGAATAACAAAAAGACTATAAAAACAACAACAAAAACAATGTACATAAACAACAACAAAAAGCAATGTACATAATGAATACAATTTAACTTTGTAATGCATTTATTTCTGTATTTTAGTTTATTATTATTTATTATTGTTTACTTTAATTTTCTCCTTTCTTTGATATGTTCATGTTCTTCAATGTGTATTGTTTGAGACAGTTGTATTTGAAGCAAAGTTCTAAATAAAGATTTGAGAGGAAAAAGTGTTTTAGTGTACTGTATTTATAAAGTGTGTATTAGTTTTGGTAGAGACTGCAGGTGAATGTAATAATTTATATTTTTTATCCGCTGTTTAATATAAACTTGATTAAAGTGGATTTCATCAGGCTGCAATTGCTTTTTTTAAACACTTGCCATTGTCAAAACAGCATATTTTATGCAAGCAGAAAAAAAATATAATGGGAACATTTGAATGGTCAAATATTGTATTGTTTTTACAGTTTATCAATGCATTTTTAATTTTACCCAACTTAAGTGTTTACTTCTCCTGTATGTAATTCTGCTTATTACAGTATTTAACTGAACATGATCATATGATCTTTGTGTCAGTCAGACTTACGGCAAATTGCATGCACAGTAAAAGATCAATTTTACATGCAACAGATTTGTTATTTACTTCAGATTTCAGCCTGTATTTAAACATGTTTTATTTAATTTTTAAAAAATCAAACATTACAAAAATGTTTAAATATCCTTCATCTATGTATCTTGCCGTGGATATAAAAACAAACGTAAATGACTATTTTACAACTTGCACACAGTTGGTTATGAGATGGACAGCACAAGCTGTTAGATCTCAAGGTTGTCTCGACAAACAACACAGGCTGGAAGAAAAACAAAAGTAGCCATCAGTTTGCTTTTGGTTGTGGTGAGGAAACCAAACTGCATATCACTAAGAAATAATGCAGAGAAGTCATCTAGTGGCCAAAGTTCATAAACAGAAGTACAAAGAATTTCTCCTGCTGAGAGAAACAGAAAAGTAAAGAAAGTTATTCCTCAGGAATAACCATACTGGATTTGACTCTTCATCGCTGAGTCTGTTCTTTTAAACACTTGCTTGCAGACTTCTCCTTCACAGATGGAAGCAGGTCGACAAAACAGTTAATGAATGTTGTTTTACATATAACAGAGACAAACGCTCTAATAGTGTTTAAATAATTTAATCGTACCAGTTGGAAGCTTGTCACCTTCAATCCAGTGAACCCAGCCTCACTGCTTCTTCTCTCCAGTCTGTTCACACACCAGTCTGTTCTCCTTCCATGTCACCACTAACTGCACAGATGGCGAGAGAGACATAAAAATCAGATTAAATCACAACCACTAACATTGACACACCCAGAGATACATTTTTATACCAAACACTTGTGATTATTAGGCTTTTATTAAACACACTCCTGATTGTGGTCCTCACCTTGACGTGCCTGTTGTCCAGTCCCATTGTGACTTGACACTGGAGAAACTGGTCCTGGTCACCTTTGAAGGAGATAGTGTAGTTTCTAAAGGTGCTGAGAGTTTTGAAGATGCTGCTGCTCAGTCACCTTCCTCAGCTTCAGCCTCAGAGCACTCGTTCTCATTTGGGTGTTGATACCAAAACTTCAGTTGACTCACAGACGGTGCGCAGCACAAATAACGCTCCTGTTTGATATTGTTTGCAGAAGTTGATGTTGGATGATACTATAGGTGCATTTTACAATATAGCAGTAAATTGATAAAAGGACCCCAATCCATTCAACAGGTTTTAATGCCAAAGAAGGTTTTTTGGAATAAAACATGTTTGAAGAACTCACCAAGTGCATTGCTGATCATGTCCCAAATACCACAGAAACTAGTCAGCATATTGATTCCTCTTCCTCTTCTCAAAGATGTGTATGTAATATGTATGTGATCATAACTCACTAAAGCGATGGAGAACTCTGACATCTGCTTAAATAAGCAGCACTGCTGTTTTTAAGCTCCTGTGATAAATAGAGGTTGTGTGTTTGTTTCCACCCCCCCCCCCCCCAAACACACACACACACCCCTGGTTTGTTATCAAGTGAGGAGCATGTAAGATTCAGAAGGGATTCTCATCACTGTCAAGGTGTTAGGAATCTAAACATGTCAAGCAACGTTCAAACTGTTTGTCTCAGGTATTAAAGTTTTAAAATAAGAACTAGGGATGCACTATATTGGATTTTTGGCTGATATCCAATATGCCAGTATGTTAAAACTTATTTGGCCGATAACCAATATCAATATATTTTTTTCCTAGACGTACCTACAGAGACTACATAGCTTTCTCTGCTGTGGAACTAAAATACATTATTCTGCATGGCGTTTGTCAATTTGGCCAGCTACCAAATGTAGATGCCTAAAAGGGGGCTGACAATAATGTAAAATTATATATATATATATATATATATATATGTATATATTGACCGATACCAATACCATGTCTGTAATATTGTGCATCCCTAATAAAAACTCTAGCTTGCATAAACCAAATTAATTGAAATCCACAAGTAATGCCACAGATAAATAAAACTCAAGTTTTCTTTTCTTAGCTAAGCGATAAGGGCAGCGCTTCACAATGAAGCTGCAGCCCCGTGCACATCTGTCTACCCTTGTTGGACGGCTGCACTGAAATGTATTGGCACATGCGCTTAACATCACAAAATAAAAGTTAAATGTTTTCTACTGTTTACATGAGCTGTGCATAAAGAATTCAACTCTTCCTTTCAAACTGAGATTACATTTCAGTGAGGTACTGTATTTATACTGAAATGGTAAATTGGTGTAAAAAGAACAGTACCATTGGCGTTGGTGGTGTACAGTGCAGACAGAAGTCAACACAACCCAATCCACAAGAAAACAAACAGCATTACTTTTGTTTAAACATTAAAATATTTTTTTCTCCTCGGGTATGGAGGACGGAATCTGATAAAATGAAACAAATGCATAACAATTAAATGTATCATTTAATTATTAAATACATCATTAAATACACAATTGTTAAATACACAACTAAATTATTAAATAGTTTCTTATTTCATGATTTATTTATTTAATTTTGGCATCATATGTTGGACACATTCCATACTCGTGACTGTGCAGGTGGAAAAATGCAGCAAGAGTTGTTTTATGCCAATCTGGGCATGTTGCACATGATGCTACAAAATAAAAAGTTTGGGAAGACGAGTTACAGCTGTATTGCTTATGCCTATAATATTTTTAGACATTTTAATGCAGTCTTTTCTCTTAAAGAGTAACCCCAGTGCTATCAGATTATAGTTGATGGTCATTTTCTTCATCTGCAGTCTGATCGTGATGATGAATTGCAGGATTTGGCAACGAGTTTCATTCAGAGAGATCAGAGCAGGACACAAGACTGAAGATAAAAAAGGAGCTCCAACTGATAAACAGAGTGTTTTATTTATTTTTATTTATAGCACAATCCATATCAATCACTTTAATAATGAGGGATCAGTTTATTTCAGCTTTAAAAGAGCGGTGGGGAAGTGCATGGAAAATTTCAACTGAGTGCAACAAACCCTGATTCAAAAAATATGTTTCTTGATTTTACTCTTATGCAACAATAAACAAGTTAAGTAAATATTAAAACCTCTGTGTCATTACTGCAAACAATGCGTCTTTTTAGCAGTGAAAACTAGTTGAACTTGTGCTCAGTTTGTTGTTCACTCGCATAACGTCAATGCTGCAAAATGAAACGGTCCTTAAATGACTTTGCACAGAAAAGCATGAACGTCTCAAGAAACTCACTCGTCAGGAAGGCTGATCTGCAGTTTAGGCACTGGTGGAAGTTTCAGTGGAGTCACTCTTGTTCTATTTGTTATAAATTTACCGGAAACCTTCATCGGTGTTCCTCATCAGCTCGATGAGGCGTCTGTGTATCTCTGAAGAGGCGCGAGGATCACGTCAGCATTTTTCTGCTCGCTCTCGGCGCTGTAGAGGTTGTGCTCCCGTATGTAGCGGATGACGCTGTCTGGCAGCAGATATCTGACGCTCTGACCTCGCCTCAGCGCCCGGCGCACGTGAGTGGCCGAGATATCGTTGGTCACCCATTCGCGGACGGTGTGGATGTTCTTGCGATGCTTCCACAGCACATCTGACTGGTGGATGAACTTGTGAGGGTCGTTGCCGCTGCGGGTGATGCAAACCACACCGTACCGTCCGACAATCTCCGCAATATCCTCCGGCTTCCACAGGTTGGGAATCCCGAATGATTCTAGGACATCAGCCCCACAAAGCAGCAACAGCTGAGGGCTGTCTGAACACACAAAGGAAACAGATTTCAGTCACCACAAAGCTAAATTCTTTTTACAACCGGGAGCAGCTGATTAACATCTTAAAGCTGAAATAATATCTCAAATACAGCCCCGAATTTCAAATGAGTTGAAAAGGAGGTACTGTAGATGCATTCCCATCGACTTCCCGGCTATGCTCGGTGCCTGACCACTGAGATCCTGGAACTAGCAGGGAACATGGCTCATGACAGCAGAAAGGCCGGGGTCGTCTGCTTCGACCGCTGGGTTTAAGAGGAACAGGAAGGAGGAATAGATACACAATTTATTTATTTAATGTATTGTCACTGCGCTTAACTGTGCAATTATACATTTAATTGTTATGCATTTGTTTCATTTTGTCAGATTCCGTCCTCCATGTTTCACATGTTTCTTGAAGAAGTTTTACTTCTTCATCCAAGAAGATTTCATAAACTTCGAACTTTGTACCTTTCAGCTCGTAGATAAGAAGCAAAACTCAAAGAATAAAAAAAGAAAGTTCAGCAGGCTTTAACACAACCTACTAGGATTACCTTGTTCAGGATGACTGATAATCTACAGCAGCTTTCAGACTGAAGCGCTGGTACAAAGGTTTTGTCTTTACGACCTGTTTGTTGCACTTCGACTACTTTTGAGTCGTGTGCCTTACTGTCAACCATCACACACAAATACACCGAGTATCCATCCAGTAATGATCTTTTTCTTCCTTTTCAGATCACTGGATCACTGGTGCAAATATCCAGCAGTCACTGTGCGAGAGGTGGGGGACATCCTGGACAGGTCTCCAGTCCATCACAGGGACACATAGAGACAAA
>JARVGQ010000116.1:23606646-23620766 GCA_031762355.1 Hypsolebias martinsi | reverse complement strand
CAGCGGACGCGCTGCGCGCGGAGGGATATCCAATAAGCGAAGCTGTCTAAAGGGCGTAGCTCATATGAAATAGAACTTGTTTTTCTTTCTCTGTTTAACCTGCAAAGCAGTTCTGCTCGCAGTGTTTTTGCCGGATTTCCTTGCGCCACCAGGGGGCGCTGCTGCTCCAGACTGTCAGTGGCACCACCAAGGGCGTGTTCTGCTCCACTGGTCCATCCGCACTGTGAATACTGATGAATAAAACAAGTGCAGACAAGAGTTTACATCCCATCTCTTTGTCCTTTATTTTGTTTAAGAGCAAGCATCAACTTAACTACAATTTATTTCGATCGGTAGAAAAGTGAGAGCAGCTCCAACAAAGCACAAAGGAAGCGTCGACCCTTTCTAAAAAACATCATCATTCGTTTGAGAACACAAACAAAACAAGAAAAAAATACAGTAAAGGAAAACAAACCCAGACAAAGGTCATATCTGGAGTGTCACTGGTGTGTGAAGCAGATGAGTATCAGTAGTGTGTCGCAGCTCCTTTCCCATCACCGTCTCCACTCAACACGGATCCAACACAAGCTTGCGGCTCATGCGAAGCTGATTTCCTACAGTGGTATAACTGTGACGATCCAACCGTTCGACGCTCACTAAACTGCAGGTGGTGGAAACTTGAGATCAGGGTCAGCGTGGAAGCATCGCTGCACCCTGAAAACTGAATAACCTGTGACAAAACATGATGAAGGTGCGAGAAATTCAGAACGGACAAGGATACTTTTAATCGTGAACTTCATGCTGCCCTCAAAATCACTTCTAAACGTTTCAGTTAATAGGGCACCGAACTGCGCCACACCGACAGGTCAGTTAGAAGTATGCCCATGTATGCTGCCAAAGCAATTTCATGATGTACTGTACAGCTTTAACGGTGGTTTCAGTCAACATGATTCAGTACAATATCTAGAGAAGATACAATATGGATCTACTTTCTCTACACATCAACAACGACACATGACGTCTATGCAGGATGGCTGCACTTCCAATAAAACTAGTGGCGGACTACTAAGACTACAAACCAAATGAATGTCTTCTCAGCTATGTAAGGAAATTCAGCGTTAAACAAATGTTATGATGATGGGGAGAACAAAGGAAGAAAGAAACAAACAAACAAACAAAAAAAGAGCGCGAATAAGTGTTTTTGTTAGACCTGCTAATTACACTATGATCGGCAAAAGGCACTCCCCATCTCAGCCGGCTCAGACCTGGCCCCATGTTTTTACAAGTCAGAGTCATCATGAAAGGGAGACTGGTCATTACTTTTCTACCATAAACATAAAAAAAAAAACTTCAACTGTGTTATTTAAACCCTTAAAAGAAGCTATAAACACACAAAAAAAAAAAACATCAAACGTGTTGTGTGGAATATGAAAATCGCAAATCCAGCTTTTCTAACCCTGCTAATGCCACTTTATGCTGCAATGCCCCAAATCTGCTCCTAATTAATGCAGCTCCGAGCACCTAAAACACCAAAGTCGAACACTAAAACAGTAAAGCATTAAAGTCGTCGTTATCTGGCTTGTTAAAGCATATGTACAATTACGAACAACAGCGTCTGAAAGGAGGCGAGTTGGAAACGCTCCCCAATCAACCGTAAAAGCTTTAAACTAACTGTACCAACAGGAAAGTAAATGTAAACAAACATTTTGGAGCATCTCTGCAGCGCAGCTCCATGTACATTTAAATCTAGTGATCTACAGTGAAACTATGTATCAGGTTGTCATTTTTAAGGTGTTTTCCTGTACTGTATTTTTCAGACTATAAGGTGCACTTAAAATCCTTTAATCTCAAAAATCGACAGTGCGCTTTATGCATTAATTCTAGTTGTGTTTACTGACCTCGAACTGATTTTATGTGGTACAACTGAACAATGTTGAGAGTTATTGTGAATGAGTGGAATAAAGTTCGACTTATCTGTTTTGTTTCGATTAATGCGCCTTATAGTCTGAAAAATACGGCATTTATATCCCCTGTTGTAATAAGGTCCGTGACAGTTTCGCAGAAGGAAAACAGTTTAAAAATGAATTTAAATTATGTTTTGTTATTCGAAGTTTCACCAGCTGTGCCATTAAAAATAAATTTGCAACGATCCGTTCGTTTCACGTCTCTCTCAGAACACAACGCACGATCCTACAAGTCTCCACCGCACCGCCGTCTGTCATGATTTAATTTCATAATTGTCTATTCCAACTGAGCCCAACAGGAGAGAGACGTTAAAGCTTCTAAATAAACCTCTGCTTGTCCAAATCCACTGCCAAATGTTTTAGTAGCTTTATTTAGAAACTCGCTTTCCTGCTGTTTGCAAAGTACCACACCAAATGTTGCGTGTATATTAGCATTTTTCCCAAACATGATTACTCTTGACATTAAAAAAAAAAAACTTTCTATACAACAGTGAGCTCTACTGAAATAAACATGAACACCAGGAGTAGAGCATTGCCACCTGTGCAAGCAAAGCTAAGCGTGTATGAAGATGAAACCATCAAGCGGTCCTGCCTACGAGAAAGAAAAATCAAACAAAATAAAATGGACACCATATTTGTCATGGAAACCTCCACATAACAGTCCTGGGTTTCTCCTCACGAGGCAGACTTTTGTACAAGCATGATGGAATAGCTTTTGCAGAAATTCAGCGACATGCTAACAGCCTGTGTGACACAAATATTCTACATTGCGTACTGCGTCTTTTTAGATATCGGACCCTATTCAGCGGGCCTTTACTAACACAATGACTAATTACATTTTTTTCCCATATTTACAAGATTATTAAAAAGCAATTCATTTCTCTACATATAAGACTTTCCAAATTTCCTCATGCACTAAAAGAAAAATAGAGAAAATGCAGGCTATTTGTTAAATCGATCCACTGTGTACTACAATAAAAAAAAAAAAAAAAGAAAGTCAAAAGCTATTTAAAAAAAATAAAATGAACAACAAACAAACCTAAAAAGCGTTAGCAAAGAATACACATCAGGAAATCCAAAGGATTCTCTTTCTGAAAGCCTTGAGACGTCTGAGAGAGAACAAAAAGTGCAGGGTTGGCTTCCTCACACAGTTCGAGACAATTGTAGGCCAAGATTTTCCAGGGAATTAAAGTATAATAAATAAAAAACTGAAACATCAGCAGTCTGGTGATGAATACACTACACTGAGTACCACCACTAAGAGAACAACAGGAAAGCCTTGACCATATATGATGAAGGAACTTTTTTTTTGTTTGTTTTGTTTTTACATCATGGCTCCTAGACATGAAACTGCATGGTGTGCGTGAAGCGGTGAGTGTGACTCGGTTTTATATGTGTGTGTGTTTATCAGAACTTATGTTGGGTTTCATTCTAATAGGTGAGGGTGGAGTCGTCCCACTCCAGCTGCTGCTGTCTGCTGGTCCCCTGCTGGTCCTCTGGCTCCCCGCCCTCCTCGTCTTCGCTGCTCTCTGACTCAGCGCTCGTGATGTCATCTTCCTCCTCTCCATCCTCACTCTCCTCCTCCTCTTCCTCCTCCTCGCTGCTGTGCTGGTCCTCATACGTCTGCGTCATAAAAACAAACAACAAAGACAGAAAAAGAGAATAAATGTTTTTTTGTGGGGGGGATTCCTTTTCCAGTTGTCTGTAACAGACCTCTGAGACGTCTGTGAAACAGATTTGTTCAGCAGAAAGAGACTAACAGAACGGGTTACTGGTTTTTATGTATGTGTCCCTGAAACTTTGGTTATTCTCCATCCCTACATTTTTATAACCTCTTATCACACTACTAACACTCACCTGACCAAACAAAGTGTAGATCTTATTTAAAAACAATTTTGGAGGTTTCAGAGCTTCTGAGATACCTATCTTAATGGGCAGCACAGTAGCTTAGTGGATAGCACTGTTGCTCCACAGCAAGAAGGTCCTGGGGTCAAGCCCTGGGTTGGGCCTGGGGTTCTTCTGTGTAGAGTTTGCATATTCTCCTCATGTTTGTGTGGTTTTCTCAGGGTACTCTGGTTTGCATGTTTAAACTGTCTTCGGGCCCAGTCCATCTTTGAAAAAGAGATCTGTGACTTCAGTGGGATTTACCGGATTACATAAAGATGAATAAAATCTAATATATTTGAATATTTACTATCCAACTATCTCAAACTCTCCTGGACGTTATGTAAACAAGAAGTTCTGCTCCCCCCTCCCCTACCTGCTCCCTTCCCGAGGACATCTGTGGACCTGTATCAGAGCTGAGCCGGCTGACACTGCACCATCTCTTATCAGGATTATGGAACTATCTGGTATTGTCCACGAACAAACCCACCACTGTTGTCTGCCTTCCTCATGCATATGTAATATAATGTCATCAGTATGTTGCTGTTCCTGTGCTGACGTTGTTGTGTTTTTTTTCCCAACTTTCACACACAGTGTGAGATTTTTTTTTATACTTCCCCTTCCCCCGTGTTTCTCCTTTCCTATCTAACAAAAATGGCAGCGCCTCCCACGAGGCCGCAGCCTCAGACATTCCAACTTCCCATGTCTGTTGTTTATGTTTTTCTCAGACGGGCTGTACTGAAATGTAATTTCATTGTGCTTTGGTGCAATGACAATAAAGCTGATTCTGATATTTAAAGCAGGAGAGATCACAAACACATTAAGTATTTTAAGTCAATTCACATATTTACTTTTTGGAAGAGATTTTTGAAAATCTATTCTTTATCCAAATATATATATTTTTTTATTTCTGTTTTGTTATTGTTGCTGGCATTATGCTGGAGTATCACTGATCCAGGATCAGAGGAAGTAACATCGGAGGAGATTTGTGACTCAAACTGTTTAAATGTTCATGTCTCAGAATCAATAAATACTGTTTTATAATTAATAGTGTACAATGGTTTGATTCCCATTCATTCATATTAAAGATACATATTTATTTCAGTCAGACCAGAGTTTAACTTGATATTTGTTTAAATAATTAAAATATCTGGGTCATTTCTGTCTTAAAATCATCCTTGAATGCATTTTGGATCGCTGTGTTCTTGTTTCAGTTTTATTCCTTTTTTTATGCTTCATCATTAACCTGTTTGATCTCTACTCATTTTATTTGTCACTGATTAGTTGAGGAGGTTCAGATGGACCTGTATAAATCCTATAAATCAGAGGAGGCTCTGATGTGATCTTACCTCCACCCTCAGCCTTAGTGAGATTTAACAGTTTTGGTTTCAAAATAACCTGCTACGTTATAAGTTTAGTTTGTTCTGCTAGGGCTGTTTTCTCCCTTATTTTTGCTCAGTTCTCAGTATTCTGTATTAATAAAAATGTCTTTGAGCCGCAGCAGTTTTGAAGCAGCTCATTTATATTCCCGTAAGCTGTTGCTATATTTAGAGCTGCAACAAAGAGGGTCTCATGAAACTTAATCTAGTAACATTTTTATATCTCTTTCAACAATCTTGATTGCACTCGGATAAACATTTCCAGCAAACAAAAATTAAATGCATGTTGTTCGTTAAGTTTAAATAGTTTAATTGTGCAGAAAAAAGTGTTTCATAAACAAAAAACAAACCAAAAAAGATTTAAACGTTTTTGTTAAAATGTAAAACGTGTTACTTTTACCTCCATGGGGTTAACTGTGATGGTGAGGGCAGAGTCGTCCCAGTCCATCTCGTTCTCCTTGCCGCTCTCCTGATCTCTCATGGTGCGTTGGTGTGCAGCCCGGATGCGGAACACGCCCAGGATGATCATGAACACCAGGAAGCTAACACACACCACAATGACAATGGTGGCAGCACTGGGAACCACTGAGAAGAAGCGAACACAACAATGAGAGGTTGGATGGGAACTTTGTTCAAGTTGCACATGAGAAATATCTGCAAATAACAACATAGGTTTTTATGAGGGACGGCACGAGAACGTTTCAGGAGCAGCAGCTTCATGTTGTCTCAGAGCTTCTGGAAGTGCACATGAATGCATTTGACAGCTCAAGGTGCGAGTCTTTCTTTAAATAGTGTCTGTCTCACGCCTATCTGCTCCACTTTATCTCATGTTATCAGGAACAGGCCTCTTCTGTGCCGTGCCAATCCTGGTGAGATTACTGAGGCCAGAATAAAAGGTTGTGGTCAAAGCATTATCTGTACAAATGTCAGACTGCACACAAATATAATCCCTAAGCCTGTACCATAAACATAAACAAGAAAAAATACTCATGTTTCATGCACGCCCTACTTCTGCTTAATGTTCTGTAATCCGTCTGCAGCAACACTTGCTATTAAACAGACTATTACTTTTCTACATCTTCAAATACGTAGATTACTGCTTTGATTTAGACATTAGCTTTAAAACGTGATGAAATTGACAATAAGTTAGCAGTTTTAAAAGCTGAATTATGATTTTATTAAGTTTTGTAAAACGTCTTGTCATGATGCTTTTTATTTCGTCCTATCATGCTTTTATTTTGTTCTTGTATCAATTATATACTCATTGTTTCACAGGAAATAATAAAGATTAGTTTGCAATAAATGAAGAAGTTGTCTTATATTATCCTCAGAAATTAATCTTTTTTTTAAAGTAATAACTTAGATTTTTTATTTTATTTTATTACTTTTTGTTATTTCAGCTCTGATGTAATTTTGCCTCACATTCTGGAGGTTTGTGCTGCTTAATACCACTGACATAAATTCAGATTAGAAACCACCACCATGCAGGGAGAAGCATTTTACTGCCTTTCAACAAGTTCAATTTAACTCAATTTCTAACACTATTTAAATCGCTACATTTCATGTCAGACTCTTTGTACCTGAGGCCTGGTGAGCGTTGACCAAGTTGTGCCCAGACAGATCCACGGAGGCGTGATGAACTGGGTTAATAAAGTTGGGCTGCACCATGGCATTGTTCGAATGCTCAACAGGATTGGCCGTGTGGATCACGTTGACCTGGAAAAAATGAGCCGGTTTACATTTTAAGGGCTGGCACCAGGAAGCTGAAGTAACACCATAAAACAGTGCAGTCCTGGGTTGTTTCAAAAGGTCCCTTTTGTGTGACAGAACAGCTCAGTCGTACCTCAACCTTGAAGTCATTGCTGATGTAGCGACCGTTGAGCTCGGAGCAGACCAGTTTGAATTTCCTGTCAAAAAGAACCTCGGTGTGCCAGTTTTTGTAGCGGATAAGGTGCAAGACCTGCTCGTAGTTGGCCATGGTGTTCACACCTGGAAGACATAAACCTTTAGCAATCTGGAGAAACTGTTCCATCATTTTATTATTAATAAACAAGTTTGTCAATAGTGAACTTGAAGCAGATTCTATTTAAGCAATTTTCTATATTTCTGGATCTTACAATTAAAGATTACAATTTTTATTGTATTTCACAAGTGAGTTTTGCTTAGTTTTATGTGAAAATCCTCTCTTCTGTAAGTTTTATTTTTATTTTCTTGGTAATATATGGAGAGAAGTGCTGTAGGTGTACCAGTGATGACAAGGCCCAGGTTTGATGAGCTCATCTCCAGGGCGCGCTGCTGCAGCTGGGAGCGGTCTACCTCCAGGCTCTCGTGTTCTCCGTCCAGCTCATCTCCCACCACAGTCACCTCACATGTGTCCAAGTTGTGCATGATCTCCTCCGACACGACTGTCTCTTGGACTGAAAGCACAGAAAACAAATAATGACGTTGATTAGAGACTTCCTCAAGGGCATAAATATGCACTGTTTCACAAAGTTCTATCATAAAATGGTCCTGTTTCTGACTGCGCTTTCCAAATACGAAGACTAATAAAACATTTACTTGATTAGAAATTATTTTTCATGGACTTCTATATTTGTAATAAGCCAGAGGAATGTCCAAAAAACTTAAGATCTTAACAGACACCAATAGATTTTCCTAGATTATACACTCTGAACACTGTAAAAATATTGCATGTGCATACAATTCTCACTTTCTTACTTGAACAGAAAACTTTTAAACATTTCTTAACCATCTACATTTAATGTGTCGGGTCTGAGAGGTGGGGCAGGCTAAAACAGGTAACAGCATCTGATCTCCCTAAACCCTTTGTCCCATATGGCCTGCTGCTCACGACACGACACTGTATCTTACTGTATCTGTGTCGGCCTCAGAGCTCGTCTATTGTCCTTCCTCTGCTTAAATCACGTGGAAGCCGAACAGATGGCTTGGCTGGTCGCTTACCATTCCCAGAAATAAACAACTTATCTCTTCTGCGTCTCCCTCCCTCTCACTGCGTCTGTCCAATTCCCCCGTTCCCCCCAGGCATAATCCTCAACGTAACTGGTTACTGTAAATCTAGACTGCTATCAACTGTTCCTGCAGGCCCACACAGCGTCTGAGATCACTTTACCGAAGCAACAAATAAAACATTATTGTGCTCAAGCTGAGTTCAAACTGTTTACTCTGGATAATTTAATTTTGATGACAACACTGTAGAAAATCCTTCACTTTATAAGAAAATGGACAGTTCGTTGTGCACGTCTCTTACCGGTGGGGTCATCGTCAGCTCCCTCTGCAGCTTCAGACTCTGTGTCGACCTCCACTTCTCGAGTGATAGTGCTTACGATACGAAGCTCTGGGAACAGGGTCACCCCCTCTGGGCTCTCAAATTCAGCAGCGCTGCGAGCGAAGTGGTCAATGCCGCTCAGGCTGATTTTTGGTTCCTCTGGCTGCAGCACCATCACATAACCTTCAGCGTCTGGAACGGTTACGCAGGAGTCCTCGTTGGAACATCTGGGGAAGATTTAGGAATCATGAGCAAAAAAAGAAAAAACGCATTTCTTTATGAATCTTATATTCCTCATTTTTTAAACATTAATGTGGCCTTTTGAATTAGTTCAAGACACTACTTCAGCATTTTGACTTGTTTTTAGTTAAATAATGAGACTAGTATGTGCTTTTGTTTGTTTCAGGTTGTATACATTTAAAAATATTGTAAAAATGTAATTAAATTTAGTGACATAAATAAACAAAAAGAGGATGCATTTGTTGGTTTTTTTTAATCCTGGCTGTAATTAGTTGATGAGATGAACTGAGCGTTGTTTCTTCTGATACGTACTTGACGGTGGTGGAGATGCGAAGGTGCCTGATGCCGGGCGTTGGGAACTGACGGGAGTTTAAGTAGGAGATATGCTGCATGACTTTGTCAAAGGCACCGATGTCGTCACCTTCCATGGTCAGAGAGGACTGGTTGGGGTTGAATTCAACCTGGGAGATCATAATGGTTTGATGATTTGACTGTGACAAGCTGGTTTACCCATATATAGTATGTGGAAGAAACTATCTTTTCTTTCATTATGCAGAAGCTGAAAGTCCAGAAACTGCAAGATGTCTGCTTAGTTGAAGTGATAAAGAGTGATACTTTTTCCTTTTTACAGTTCACAAATAAATGTGGCCTGTGAGTGAAAAACTAGTCTTCTTGTAACATGAATATTCACAAACTGCTAGGTAGGTGCTGCCCTCACCTTGACAGCTGAAGCTACCTCCTCAGGCAGCTGAACGTCGAGTCCTTCTTTGCACGTGTACAAACAGTCAATCACTTTCTTGTTCTCTAGTTTGCCAGAGCGGATGATCAGGCCTGCGAGATTCCCTCGGAAAAACTGAGCCATTCTGGCATTTCCACCTGGTTCCATCAGGACAGGGATGAGGAGAATAACACAGAACCACACACACGCGCACACACACACACAAATTAATTATTTCATATTCAACAGACTTATAAGTTTTTAAGGCTGAATATTTAAGCATGCTGTGTTCAATGAGAAAAGCTGGCATGAATGAAGTTCATGCAAGTTAGTATGTGCTTCTTTAAAGAGCCTGAGGCCCAGAGGAAGACAGGCAGACGATGGATGAGCTTATGTACGCCAACAGCACATGCAAAACTTGAATTAATGATGGGAAGTGCTACTTTACTGTGAAAAGGAAAGGGCATCACCAGATAAAAAGAAAATCAAACCGTGCATAATGCAGGACAGCAAAATAATTTGTTCTTGTCAACCTAGTCTTACAAAACCTTTAGTGTCATCTTCAGACCTACAAAATGTTTAAAATACACACTTTTAATTTGTTACACTGAGCATTTCCATGATTTCTTGCTGGAATAAAATGAGCTCAAGTGTACGCACTGGCTGCTGAAAAAGTGTCAAACTCGACATCTCAAGGCCGCACATTTACTCTGTGATGGACGTACTTGTGCACAGATATGTAGGAGTTTCTGACTGCAAGGACATGGTGGACACAGAGCTATCATTATGTGTTGATTTCTGTTCTGCTGGTTATGACATACCAAAACAAATGAAATTTTTAAAAACTTCCTGGCCGCTGAAGTGTGGCGATCAAATAAATGGGAGGATGAAGAAAACAGAAAACAATAAACAGGTAGTATCACACCACTTGTAAAAACCTTCTCATGCCACAAAAGGTATCGAGACAAAATATTTGTCATCTAGAATGTTTGGGAATGACTCATTCTAGTCAAAATGGTATGAGGATGCGGTAGAGCAGTTAGCGTGGTGGGACACTGTGGACACATGGACATTTCTTAGGAGTAAGGGAAAGACTTGAGCAACCTGAGGTGGTCTCAGGGACTGTTTCAGTGTCATTGTCATGTCCTGAGTTTTCTGTAAAGGATGGAAACGAGAGAGCAGGGAGAGACAGGAAGGAGGTTTGAGGATCTGCAGGAGCGATTCAGATGCTACACAAAAGGCCATGCTGCATCACTTTGAGTATCCAAAGACAAATTAATACAGCATTGAGTAAAATATTATACAGGTTGTTTTATACAAGCTCTGACAAAAAGAATATAAAATATCTTGTGAGGTTTTTTTTATTACTTATCAGAAATATAAGCATTACAGAGAAAGAGACTCAATAGAAAACATGTTCACATTTCTGCGAAAAATATCTCTTTTAAACTTTATAAATTGCTCGATTTGAATACAAGACTACTAAAATTTTCAGCTAAAAAGTCTACCTTGCCAGCAGGCCCCAACCGTGAGCTGAGTTTCGATCTTTGAGGCGTGCAGTGGGTAGTCCTCCGTCACCATGAAGGGCTCGAAGGTGGTTCCATCCACAAAGAGAGAAACAGTAGGGAACTCCACATTGAGCACATAGTGATGCCATTCTTTGTCACACACCTGCAAAGAGCACAACAAACATGACGACAGCCTGTCACTGGACGTTCTTGTGATCGTCTGAACTCTGTTTGGGAAACTGCTGACCTGGTCGAGCTTCCAGTGAAACTCTGCTGGTTTGTAGTTCTCAGCCTCTGATGGATCCTGGCGCAGGAGGAAGATCAGCCTGCAGTTGTGGACGTACAGCGAGTAGTGATGCCTGTTCATATCTGCAGAGGAAAAAAATATGATTGATAAGATATCAATAACTGTCCTCACTGGAAGCAAGGAGTTAAAAATAATTTTAAAAATCGTTTTAAATAGTTCAGCTGAAGTGAGTAGCTTTATCTTCTGTAGATTATCAAAGCCAAAATAACCAACCGATAGAGTAGCAGTGGCTCAGTACCTGTAATGTATCAAGCCCGATTCCAGCTTCAAATACCTGTACTTGTACTAAAACACCCTTATACTCCAGACCAATCCCACTGTTATACATGATGACATCATTTCCTCCTTCAGAGTGCACGGAACAGAAGAAAAATGTCTGTAGTTTGAAGAAATTTATTTATTTATTTTTTCATTTATACAGGTAGTCTCACTGAGTCACGAGAACTCATTTTCAAGATAAGGTGATGGTACGACAGCAGACTGTTAGCTGTGTTCTGAATAAAAGAAATGTGTTTATAAAATCAGTGTAATGATTAGGTACTAAATCCTACTCATTATCAGTACTAAGTATCAGCAAGTACACAAACTGAAGAAGTTCATCCATAATGGCTGTACTCAGTCCAAAGTGAACTTGTATTGGGACATTACTACAAAAGAGATAACCATAGTAGAAAAAAAAGATTTGTAAGAATTTTGTTTTGATGAGAGTATAAAAACATAAACCTAAATTATATCCTTGACACTTAAAAAATGCTATCTAAAATAAACACTTTGTGCTGTGTTAACCATTCATACTAGCTTCTCATATTCATTACGCTCAGCTGCCTCCACTTATCTCACCACTCCCAGTCTACTTATACTCTTGGTTTGTTCTTTCTCATCAGTCTGTCACTCCGTTTGTCTCCCTGTCACTTCCCTTTGTAATCCTCTTTATTTATTTATTTTTGTTGTTTTGCTGCCCCCTCAGCATTTAAATCTTTATTTTCAACAAGTCCTTGTAGTTTGTACCCTTTGGTCCTGTTCACTACAATCCTGACACTTTCGTTCTTATTAAAGCACCAAACATTATTTCACAGAATGTAAGATTTTTTGTTACATTACTTTGTAATGTTACTTAATAAATTGTCTGATTGCTTGCTATTTTTGTTTTTTATTTTGTTTTTTGTTCTTGTACACGTTTAAAGCTAAACTAAACTAAGAACGATAGCTCTGTGGCTCAGACAGTGCTAAGTGGAGGTCATAGATGGTGTGTTGAGATCACGAGTTTGGGAGCATCCTGTCCAGAGCACAGCCGCTCTGATGTAATCCTTCTTATATAAGCGGCTACACTGAAGCTGATGAACAGCCGCTCACTCTCTGGACACGCCAAGATCAAGGAGTTTGCAATTTAAAACTGACAAAACTGGAGTGGTCAGTGAGTAATCAGCAGAGGTGAGAAAGAAAATAAAGGAGGACGTGTGTTTCTATGTGTTGGGCTGTCAGCTGAGCACAAACTCTGGTTATAGCCTGGGTCTGAGCCAGAGTTACAATGGCTATTTTAATCAGGAGAATACGCAGACGCCACATGAACAGCAGCACTGAGACACAGGTTTGACCTTTTCAAAACACGTTATTCTGAACTGCACAGAGCAGTTTTTCCATATAGGTTTATCAATTGCTCGTTTTACATTTCTATTTATTGCGACTTAAGTAAATAGTACTTTGAGAAAGTCAGAATTTAATCAAATCATTTTGTAGCCAACATTTCTAAATAAATACTGTACTAGAGTAAATCCCAGAGACTTGTAGTCATTTTGACAGTTAAATTAGTGTTAATTACAGACAAAATAACGTGGAGATATCTTACTATTGTCCTAGATATTTTACCTGTTCTGTCTGAGTTACAGAGGATGGTCTCTTTCTCGTGGGCACCGGGGCCATGTCTCATCCAGACAGAGATGGTGAAGGGCTCCTTCGTGTTGGTGCTGACCAGACCATCGGGAACCTTGATGGCCTGGGTGCCATTGAACTCAAACACTTGGTCACTGTCATGCCCATTATCCGTGGGCAGACCAACGGTCCAGTTGGCCGAGCTGCTTGGTGCAGGAAGGAGCTCCACAGTGCCAGAGCTGGCTCCTGAACAACAAAACAGGTTATTGTGTTTAAATAGGTTAAATACAGTGAATGGGCTTATTTTGTGTGTGGATCGTTCAGTTTTTATGTTGCAATGTGTCCACTTGTATGCTTCTTATTGGGCTGTATTTGTAACATACAGTAAGCAATTATGTAGAGTACTTTGATCTATCAAAATGATTTTTGATACCAAATATTTGCCACAGACATTTATATAATAAATAAATACAGTAGTACTTGATATGTTCAGTGGTATTTACCACACAACTTGTGCAGCGACTTCTCGGAGTAGGTATCGCGGTCACAGCCCTTCCCAATGTGGTTGGTTTCCAGTTCGATACTGGCCCGGATGGAGGTGACTGTCACATCACAGGTCTCCAAGTGCATGCTGGGGAATAGAGCCAGGCTACCAGTGCCAGGCTCATACTCAATTCTTTTGTTGAAGCCTGACAAAATAAGAAAGAGAACAAGACGATTTTTGTCAAATACTGATTGAAAGTGAAATGTAGAAGTAAATATGTGGTTTGGTAATTAATAATTACTTATCAGGAATTAGGTATTATCGGCATAGTATCGTCCGATATTAGCGATAGTTAAATATCGAACATAGGACATTCCATCAAAATAATTCACTGATATAAAAGGCACTGTTTATATATACAGTATACATATATATATATATATATATATATATATATATATATACAGGTAGTCCTCGAGTTACGAACGGGTTCCGGACCTAA
>JARVGQ010000116.1:23592459-23606546 GCA_031762355.1 Hypsolebias martinsi | reverse complement strand
CATTTTCAGACCCCTTTTTGGCATCTGCATTTGGTAGCAGGCCAAACTGTCAAAGATCCTGTAGAATAATGTAGTACTTTAATTCCACAGCACAGAAAGCTATGCAGTCTCTGTAAGTAGGTCTAGGAAAAAAATGGTATTGTTATTGACCAAATAAGTTTTACCATATCGGCATATCGGCCAAAAATCCAATATCGTGCATCCCTATCAGGAATGATAGAAGACTTGAGGCTTAAACAAGTTGCATGTCATGTTCCTACCTGGGTTAGCATCAACAGGTTGCTTTTGTTGAACATAAAACACAACTAAAGTGTTTGGTAAGCTCTGATACCTTGCCAGCTGGGTTTGCAGGTGGGCTTGATGCTAATCTTGACCAGCACGTCTTCAGAAGCTCGGTTCTTTCCACAGTCGTATGCGGTCACGGTCAACTTGTACATGTGCTCTTTGCCGTAACTCAGTTTCTCTGTGTTCTTGATGAAGCCTGATGAAGCAAGAAACAACTTCATTATCAAGCTGAAACTTGAAAATATGTTTGAATAAAGAAACAGGTATGAGAGAATCTGAAAGTGTTGCTCCTTAAGATGAAAAACAACAGGGTCAGAGTTATTTTCATTGCGATGTTTTAACAAAACAACACTGGTAAATTGCAGACTTATAGTTTCACTGTCTCAAACTGATTAAAACAAAGAGGTGGACTTTGTGGCCTTAGATTGAAACTCAGCTCTTGTTCTTTTATTTTGACCTCAAACACTGATCATCTGTCATAGTAAACATATTGTATTCTATTAGTGAGTGGCATCTTTACATATTCAAACATCCAGACGTGTATTTTCTTTACCCACTTCTTGATTCTGGGCCGCAGACAGCTGGTGGTTATCTCCAGCAGTCACTGTGTGAAAGGCGTGTTCACCCTGGACAGGTCACAAGTCCATCACAGGGACTCATAGAGTATATATGGTTGTTTGTGTCATTTATTTCTGTGTCCCAGGCCAGGAGGAAGGATCGCCCTGATCGCCCTCCGCCTTTCTGAGTGGCGTTTTCATGCTCTCCCTGTGAGTTTTCTCCAGGTAGCAATCCTGCATGCCACCTTTAAATTTTGATCTGTCTAGTTTGCCTTTTTTTTTTTTTTTAATCAGAGCATATTGACAAGACCTCGTTATCAGTGGTCATTTATATTGGATATGTGATACTGTTTTTCAGTGAATAAATATTAATAATCCTGGAGTCCATTCTGATGATCCTGAGGTGAATTCTGAATGACAGCTTTGCAGCATCAGTGTCTGCATTAATCAATAGACATTGTGATGCATGTCAATACAATACAACCTTCCAGGCTTCTATTTTTTCAAAAAAGGGTAAAACACAAGGACACTACGTGAAGATCTTTACCATCTTTGTCAATAGTAAAAGGGACGTCAGGGGTCACAATCTCGTAGTTGCAGATTTGGCTGTACTGGAAGGAGCAGTCAGCATCCACTGCCTCCACTCTCAGGATGCTGTCGTACTTCTTTCCCTCAATAACGGTGGCTTTGTAGGTTTTCTCCTTAAACACTGGTGAGTACTCGTTGATGTCGTTCACCTGGATGTGGACAGTCGCCCTGACAGAAACACAACACCGTTAGAACGCTTTGTCAATTATAACAAGATTAATAGTGAAAGCATTTTTAACAACCGCAGATGTTTCTGTAAGTTTTGGATTTGGATACATAAACTAAAAGGACTGTTTCTGTGATTTACCTTTTTTAATTTAACTAATGGTTATTTTCATATTTAGAGTTAGGTTGAAATAAAACAAGCAAAATAATCATATTTTAGCTTTGGGTTTGTGTTAAATGTTTGTTTTTTAATAACAGTAAAAGAGGAGTGAACACGCTGTGATGTGCACTGGAAAGTAATTAATTTATTTGCTGGATATGAGCACTGTTGTTGTGCATCATCTGTGCAACAAGAACACGTGAGGACATCAACTGGCAACAAGTCAAGCAGCACTGCACTGAATCTTATATTTATTTATCTTCTGCGTTGGTACAAAGCACTATAGCATTCAAAACAAAGTGATCTTATTAGAATTGAAACTAATGATTCAATTCTAATTAAGGTATTTGTGACCAACCTTCAAGGCCTGACATATCTCATAAAACTTTCCACGGCTCAAAGTCATTTACAGAGTGTCTTGTTTTGCATAATGACATTATTTGCTCTTTTGTGTAGCCGAGTGAGGCATAAAATTCTCCCACATATCAAATGCTACTTGTTGCATGTTTCTTAACATTCTGTTTGGTGAGAATCTCTCCAGCTACAGATCATAAACACCATGTCATAAGTAATGACAGTAAATTGGTCTTCATTTCAATCAGTTATTTGAGAGAAGATATCCATTAGGTAACTTGTCAAAAGTCCTTTTTTTAGTGATAGATGAGGGGAAACACCCGCGTGAGTTATGATGAACAAAAAGATCGGAGATAATTATATGGACCAGCTGGAACAGGACAACCATGATAATTTAACTAATGAGCATAAACACTTTTTTTTTTCACATAGTCACAAAAATATCATTTAAACAACCTTGTAGTTTTATTTTGCTATGAAAAAGAATCTTGAGGGGAAAAAAATTACAGTTCTGTTAAACCACACAATGTCCTTACCAAGACAACACCCTGAATTATAGAATTAAAATACGAAAAGGTAGATGTTCATTTTAATTGTCCTTTTTTCTTTCTCATTCTCTTTGAGGTAAGATATACAGTCAGTGTACAATCCTGATTCAGATGGAAATAAATGCAGGGATCTTCTAAACAGGTAGTTTCACTCACTTGTGCGATTTTTTCATGTTGGCTCCATCAGGACCTTCTCCACAGTCGTAGGCCTGGATGGTGAAGGTGTGCTCCTTCTGTAGCTCACAGTCCAGCTTGTCCTTGGCCCTGATAACCCCCTCGCCAGTGGACTTGTCCAGGACCACTGCCTCGAAGGGGACATTCTGCCCATGGATCCTGAAGCCACAAATCTCACCTGAACACGTCGACAGTCAAAAGAGTTTGTTCAGAATGACTGACAAAAACAGCTGATATATTTTAAACAATAAAAAAATGGAATAAATAAAAACAAACACATCCACGCAAAATAAATCAACATCAGCCACAGATTTTGGGAGCCGGGGAGTTGTAGGCTGAAGTGCATGGAGTCTGTGGAGGAAGCTATAAACACACTTTCATATGGGTGAGTAGTTGGGAAAGGGTGTGGGACATTTAGTATCACGGTATTTTCCAAGCCACTTGAAACCAGTGCATCCAGCCATGCAGGCAGAAACTGAAACATAAAATAAAAACGTGGACAGGCATTTCACAGGAGTACTCAGGATATAACAAACCAAAGTCATGAAACCAAGCTTGAAAACGTATGTACATGGAGCAAAAAATTTAAGATAAAAATCACTAACTTACAACCTGTTTTATTGGGAAACAGTACGTACTTTAACAAAAAATAAATAAATACAAATCAACAATAGAAAATATAGGGAAAAGCTTATTACACCAATTCAGTTATCGTATCTAAAAATAAAAAAAATAATAAATCAGTGAAAGAAATCAAATTTTAGCCGACACTTCCACTAATCGTTTTGCTCAAAGGAAGTCTTCCTGTGTAATTCTGCCTGACTGTCATCAATCAAAACTACTACAAAATGATTTTTAAAAAGTTCTGAAATCATAAAGAACTTAACCAGTACAATTTGAACAAAAGGCACTGGATGAGAACTGGGGTTAGAAATATCAACTTGCTTGACATCCACATCAAAAGACATCTGCAGCCATGCTAATGGTAGAGATTAGTGGCAGAGAATTAACTCAAGAAATCCACGGAGGCAAAGATGCAACAACAGAAACTTTGCACGAAAGAGAAGAGTTTGCATTAGTTAACAATCTCAGCAATCTCATCTGAACGCTTAAACTTCAGAGATGTTTACAGGAGTCACTCTTACTGCAGAGACGTGTTCAAATGATCAATAAACACAAACAATCAGCTTAATCTGCATCTGAGGAAGTTTTCATTTAATTTCAGAAGTTTTCATTGGAGACAGTTTAGATTTGATAATGCTGAGTTCTGTGGTAAAGTTATGAGCAGTTAACATATCCCATGTTGTAGTAGCTCGTTGAACGGCCTCAGCTCGGAGAAATATAGTTTAGCTTCACCCAGATTGATAAACATGGCTAGTCCATGTGGGACCAAGACCAAAGTGAACTGCTGTCATATTAAAATGAGTCCAACATCAAGAACTTTAAAATAGTTCATGTGAATGCTGCTTTATATACCTTTATGCTGCTGTCATTTTTGCATTATATGGTCATTCTTGTAGAAATAATATGCCTGCAAGAAGTGCTACAGCTAGCTGCTGCTGCATCTATTTGCACTTGCAAACAACCATAGATTTATAGGTAATAAGTATAATGCAAAAAGCCATTAGCTTATCAGCTCGGTAAGAGCTTATCTACTTTTCTCCAAACTGAAACTGTTATACACGCCTACAATATGGTAAATATTTCTTCATAACCTTTCCACAAATGCCATTTTAAAAGTTCTGAACTATCAATTTAAAGGTCAGAATGTAACGAGAATGCTTGGTATCTTTAAAATAGTATATTTTCATTAGATTAGTTCTCTTGTAATTATAACTCTAGAGGTAAATTTCAGCAGCAATCGTCATGATGATTCAAAAGTGAAGAAATCCTTAAATTTGACGTCATCAGTGAATATTGCAAAAAGCTGCCATAGCTTCAATGTTTAGTTTTGTTTAATAAACATCAACAAAGTGACCAAAAACTCCTGTTTTGAGGCAGCTTACGTTCATATTTATTTCTTTTTGGTGACGGCTGAAAAACTGTTAGGGTCTGCAAACTGCAATGGATGTCTCTCATGCACAGATATTTCTAAGAACAGTCAGCCCCACATCACATTTTTCATCCAGCTTTTGGAACTCTAAAAATAAAATTGAGGTGAGAAAAAGTAGAAGGTTCGGACAAACCAAAATGGGGACATTACAGAGCATGGCAGGAGGTTCTGTGTAAAAGTGTGGATGCTGCTTTTGTGTTAGTGGATTATTAGTGAAATAAATAAATAAATAAGCACAAGGCAGAAGAAAAAGCCCACGATCACCTTCTTTAGTGAGGGTCACCTCAAAACTCTCTACAAGTAGGGGAGAGAAGATAAATCCAGATAAGAAAAGAGTTAGAAGCTCAAAGAAGACACATTGAGGAAGGAAGAGACATGCTGTACTTAAATTGTACTCTAAACGTTGACTTTCAAAAGGAACATTGGAAAAACTCTGAAGCAGAAAATGTCCTTAAACATTTATGTCTCATCATATTCTCAAAAAAGACGAAACTAGATCTAATTACAAAAGAAAAACTTTTCTAGTGGTTGTTTGTTTTGTCTTTCTAGAGGAATCACTCATATATTTTTTTGTGGAAACTAGTTTGTGGACAATTCGTTCACCTTATACAATAATGGTTATCAACATATAATATGTTGACAAAATGGGTTGTTTTGTGCTTAGCAGAGTGTCCTGAATCCCTTTCACAGCCTCAGGAAGGTTGGACATGGTCACTTAATTTTCACCCTCTCAACAATCAGGAACAGATTTCACATTAGGAAGGACAAGCAGGCACAGCTAATGGATGGATTTCACATTAAAGCCTGCTGTTAAGCCCCACCATGCAGTAGGAGTTATGGCCTCTGTGGTCATGAGAGCTTTAATAATCAGTTCACACCACAGATTCAGGAATTCTTCAGCTTTTCATTAGGCCCGCAGCCCTCTCAGCAGGGATCACATATTTCATCTTGATCCACACTGGCCATTTAATTACTGATGCTAAATATAAATATAGCCAGCAACAATCTCTATTTATTTATCCATCTGCAGGAACTGGAACTGTAAAGTGAAGAAGGAACGTATCCTCTGTCACTTGGTGTGTTGTTCTTATAGGAATCAGAGAACCAGATCTGAGGGAGAACTTATTCCTGACTTGGGTTTCACTCTTGAACTAGAGTACAACCATCCATAAACATTTTACTCCTTTTTTTAGTTTCAACCACTTCATGTCCAATCATGCTAACTAAAATCAGAACAGATACATACACACACATGAAGACAGTCCATCAACTTTACGCTGTACAGGCAACAAAGTGATCAGTTGTTCATCTACTTCAAACATTTATTTAAGCAGATCTGACTTTAGGATCTGGGATAGGGTCTCTGAATAACCCATGGTTGGGCTTAACAGTGAACCCTCTTATCCAGTTGGCCCACAGATGGGCCAACTGGAGGGGATCTGGCATGACGGAACAGCTCACCCCTGCTGCCACGTGAAGCCAGACCGCTTGCTCTGTCTCCAAAGAAAATTAGTTCACAGGGACACACAGTCCAATGACAACACTGCTGATCAGAAAAGGGAGCCCCATCTGAAAAAAGTGGGAGCAAAAAGCTCTGTATTCAGCACTAATTCACTGTGACAGGAGAACAAATTTTATGCAGAGCTTTTTGTTTAAACTGTCCACCTTAAAAATAGCAATGATGATCAAGCCTGAAGAGTATTCTATTAATTTGATGGAGAACATCAAATCTTGCATTTTCTTTGTCTAAGGCAATGATGTTTACACTTTACAATAATTTCAGAGTGGTAATGTGAGACTATGAGAGTCATTTACACTCAAGTGGGAACAGTAATATTCATGTAAGCAGAAGACAGAAGATCCTACAACTCATAAGATGTGGAACGGTGGGAAATAATTTTCATTGAGCTGGTGCTTTGGACCCCAGCCAAAGTAAATGATGATGTGATTAAAAACCCAAGAGTTAATGCTTTCTTTGCACATAAAGCACATAAATTGTGGCTTTCCACAGAGAAGGAAAAAAAAAACTTGGAGTAGTGTTTTGATCCGGCTATCAAAAGGGCCGGTGTGGAGCACATGGTAGCCAAATGTCCATCATTATGAAAGGCAAGTCGTAAAAAAAGACATCAAAATAAAAATGCCTTTGAGTCGCTCGCGTGCTACCAAAAATTTATTAACTGTTAATGAAAAATAAATTCAGCTGCTACAGTTCCTGTCTAAATAACAGCTGACAACAGCTACCATTTTAAATGTAAAAAATGCACAAACTTTATCTCATATACCCTTTTATGATAGGAAGGATTAGACGTGATACATATTCAAACACACTGCAAGGAGGGAGACCTTCATACATTAACCATGATGCACTTTCAAAGCCTGATGCTCAGAATAGATTACAGGCTCTAGTTCCATGTTAAGTACAGATGTCTTTCCTATTTAAGTTGACAAATAAATCATTTATTAACAAACAGATAATGTGCCTTTAAAAGTATATATCAATGTCTTTGGCATGTTAAGGAAGCATACATCCTGTGTCTGTGCTATCATTCTATAAATGTTAAACAGTCTTAATGTTCAGAGTTTCAGGGTAATGATGTTCAGTGAACTGGTTGTCAATACAGGAGCACCTCAAAATTGTAGAATGTCATAAAAAAGTTAAATTTTTTTTGGTCAATCATTTCAAAAAGTGAAACATATATATATATATACATTCATTACACATAGAGTGAAATATTTCAAGCCTTTATTTCTTGTAACTTTGATGATTATGATTTACAAATAACGAAACACTAACATTCTGTTTCTCAGAAAATTAGAACATTGCGAAGAAGTTCAATATTAGAAACTCGTCTTGCCAATCGGTACAAGTCCTTCTCGCCCTCTTTAGTGTCCAGCCTCCCATACAACTCATCATACTCCTGCTTTGCCTTTGCCACTTCCCTCTTTGCTCTACATTGCATCTCCTTATATTTCTGTGTCCTCGCTTCAGTCCTCTCAGTCATATTTCTTCTTGGCTAATGTCTTTCTTTGAATAGCTTCCTGCACGGCTCTATTCCAGCACCAGGTTTCCTTATCATCATTCTCTGTCCAGATGACACACTAACTTTCCTACCTGTCTCTCTAATTACTGCCGCTGTAGTAGCCCAGTCATTTGGAAGCTCTTTCTTACCACCCAGATCCTTCAGCAGCTCCTCTCTGAACTCCTCACAACATTCTTCCTTTCTCAGCTTCCACTATTTGGGCTTCTTCTCTGATTTTACTATTTTTCTCTTCTTCAGAACAACAGTCATTCTGCACACAACCATCAAATGCTGTCTGGCCACACTCCCCTTCTACAACCTTACAGTCCTCAATACCCCTGAGGTTTCCTCTTCTACACAAAATGTAGTCGACCTGCGTACTCCTGCCTTCACTCTTATAGGTCACTCTACATTCTTCCTTCTTTGGAAATAAGTGTTGACTACAGCCATTAACATTCTCTTGGCAAAATCCACCACCATCTGTCCTTCCTGGTTTCTTTCCTTGACACAGAGGATGCAGAGGAAAGAGTGAGATGGAGAAGGATGACTCACTGTGGCAACCTCTGAAGTGGGAAAAGCCAAAAGAAGAATAGTGTCACACCCTGATCAGCTGATTAACTCCTAGACATGAGCTACAAATGTCTCGTTCCTCAAGTCAAGCCACTCCTGAAACAGAGACGTCAGAAGTGTTTTACCTGCTGAGGAGACAAAGAACTTGACTGTTGCTCAGTGGTCCAAATGTCCTCTTTTCAAATGAAAGTAAATGTTCATTTCATTTAGAAGTCAAGGTCCCAGAGTCTGGAGGAAGAGTGGAGAGACCAAAAATCCATGTTGTTTGAAGCCCAGTGTGAAGTTTCCACAGTCAGTGATGGTTTGGGGTCATGTCCTCTGCTGGTGTTGGTCCACTGTGTTTTCTGAAGTCCACAGTCAGCGCATTTTAGAGACCTTCATGCTTCCTTCTGCTGACAAGCTTTATGGAGATGCTGATTTCATATTCTGGCAGGACTTGGCTCTTGTCCACACTGACAAAGGTACCAACAGCTGGCTGTGGAATATTCTAATTTTTTGAAACACTAAATTTTGGGTTTTAATCATTTATAAGCCAAAATTATCAAAATTATAAAAAATACACTTGAAAATTTTTGCTCTGTGCAATAAATCTATGTAATAAATGAGCATGACTTTCTGAAATGACTGACAAAAAAATGAGAACTTTTTCACAATATTCTATTTTTTAGATGCACCTGTATGTTTCAAGTACATTCTTTTTTGGTGTAGGAGCAGCAGAAGCAAATAAACATCTTTCTTACCTGCATAGCGTAAAGGAGCGTCCTTGTCCAGTGCAATTAGAGGAGGGTCCAGAATAACTTTGTCATCATTTTCCGTCACAATCCCGTGATATGTCGTCTCAATCCATGGTTTGTGCTTATTGACTGCGAGAAGCAGAGAGAGAAAATGTCAGTTCAAAAGAACATAAGTCTTATATCACTAGTGTCTTAAGACAAAATGACATGTTCCTATCTGAAACTGAAAAGAAACTCACATGTTCAGATTTTATGTTTTAATGATCTCATTTCTTATGTGTTTCCTCATATTGCTGGTCTGACTTTTATCTTTTTGCTCCCCCCATGCAGTACAAATAAATTTTTAATGAGGCTGGCGATGCTTTTAATGTTATTTTTAGAAGCGCTACACAAAACGAATAGATCACCTGCAGCAGAAACCACAAACCAATAACAACCAAGGTGTGCATCTTAGCAGAGGGAGTAAGTCAGATGGTTTAATGTATCTAATAAATTGCTAATCATTCTCCGCCATCAATCTTGAATCTGACATGTTCTGTTCTACTTCATTAAAACCAAAAATTATACCAAAAAATTTCAAGATGAGATTATGATGGCACATTTTTAGTTGTAACCTTCAAAGAGGCAGATCCTAAATTAATACTGGTTAATTAGCTTTGAGAGTGGTATCGTTTGGATGAATAAAACCAAAGGTCATGCTCTTTGTGTGCTGCAGAAGGCATGACGTTTGGAGTTCTGTGCACTCGTTGGCCTGGAAAGCAGGATGCTGGTGTAGCAGGCGGCAGCAGAAAAAAGCTGCAGTGAGTGAAAGATTTGGGCCGGCTTAGAAAACAGCATTGATGCAGGGAGCGATGAGGCTCTCTTACAGCCAATATGCACTCAGTCCAGAGCGAGCGGAAACAATAGGATTACTGTGCTACTGATCTGCAAATGTGATGCTAACTCTGGCTGACAACCAGTGTGGGGGAAGAGATACATTGGGTGAGGTAAGAAAACCAGGGGAACAAAAAACTAGCCTACACCATTATTTTGTAATGTCTGTTTCAGTTCAAGCAAAATATCTCAATAAAAAAACATTATTTTTCATTTACAACAGAATTTTTTTTTTACACGTTTTATTATAAAAAAAAAATGCATTGCTTTGTTCATTGGAGCTGCTAACACATGCTCATGGTTCTTATTAGATCTATGCAATATTCAACGTGACTTCACCATCCATTCAGACAGACGTTAACAATGATCTGCCACAATAGCCTACACAATCAATGGCAGGAAATGATTGATCGTACAGTGGCATTGCCAGTTCTTATGTCAGATGCTTTGCAGTGACATAATCTATTTGTGATTACCGCAGTTTTTGTTTTAATAACTTAGACATTATAAATTATCTTTAAAATTATAGTTAAATAGGCTACATTTATGTTGTCAGCATTTTCAAACCAAACATAAACAGACAGCATTGGGCAAACAGGAACCAAAGGTTATGGTAGGAAGAAGAAATAAATATGTAATTCTTAAAAATCCAAATTCATTTGATGAAGCAAAACCCCATTTGGTCAATACAAGCTTCACCTGTTGCATGAATATTGTCCACTATTGTTTAAACATACTAACACAAAACTAATATCATTAAAAAAATGGTTTGTTATACGAGCCACAATAATATGTGGTTAATGAGAGCAAATACTATTGAATTTTAGTTTATTTAAAGAACAGGGTACGTTGATCAATGGACATGGGCACCAGTGTCCCCATAACCCAAAAAGTAAGATGCAGGTAAAGATAATGAATGAATGAATGAATGAATGAATGAATGAATGAATGAATGAATGAATGAATGAATGAATGAATGAATGGATGGATGGATGGATGGATGGATGGATGGATGGATGGATGGATGGATATTTGGTACTGAAATGTATGAAGAGCAACAGAATTAAAGTGTTTGGGGCTTGAAGGAAAAAAAAGAACATTTAGCAAGTGAAATTTTTTATTTATATTAAGTCAATTCCCAATCGTTGAGTACGTAATTTGAAACAAAAAATAAATAAATACAAACAAACATGCAGTAGGCAGTTATTTAATGTTTCAGTCACGCATCAGCATTCAGCTCATTGTATTTAATTATGGTGAGGAACAAGACTTCTCATTTACTCTTTTTTTTATTTGTTCTTGAATGATTTACATATTTCCCTCCTCAGCTCTACTTGATGTTGTTTCCTGCTGCTTGAATTCTGTGTGGTTCATTTAAGAATCCTCGTGCTGCTGCTTTGTCACAGTGGGAAGAGATCAAAGAGGTTACTTAATACCATGGTTTTTGGACAACGTGAACACCCAATTCAAGCAGTGTTCTGGGCTTACTGCTGCTGGCAGGTCAGAAATAATGAGCATGGAATAATAGCTCTTTAAGAACACAGAACTCTTCAAATGTGGACATTATTCAGTAGAAATGCAGTTTTACTAGGATATCCTCAGGGGACCAAGAGATTAAGAAAAGCACAGGTATACATGAGGCCAGGTCACAGTGATGTTCAGGTCAACACAGAACAAATAAAAGTGTGGGTGGGAGGCCTTGGCAGTGATCATGCACAGACACTGGCTGAAAAAAAAAAACAGTCTGAGAATGGGGGGACAATTTTCAAAAGGCAAGTTGGGCAATTAAGTTTCTACCGCACTAATCAGGATGCTGTAGTAAATTAATTTAATCCTCACTGGGACACATGGACACACATGTCAAGCTCCTGCAGTTTGTGACCCACTGTGATGAAAGTCTAACCTTTGTAGTTAATGTCAGCATCATTTTATTTATATAGCACATAAAATCAACAAAGGTTGACTAAAGTTATTTACATTTTACTCAAATTACTTCAACCTTTATGTATACAGGTTAGTCTCGTCGAGCATCGGGAACTCATTTACAAGAGAGACCTCTTTTTAACAAACGATGACAACAGTAGACAACAAAGACAACAATATAGACAATCATAAAAGAAAGCATGTAATTTGAGAAGAATAAATGAAAGAAAAATTAAAGAAATGGTATTAAAAATGAAACAAAACCAGCTAGATTGTAAAGGGATGTAAAATACTAAAAACAGGAACATGCCTGCATTGATTTTTGTCATGAACTTAGCAGATGTTTGAAGCCACTTAGGGAGGTCAGGTCGAGAGCCTCAGACCTTTTTGCAAGATATTCCAGGAAACGGGAGCGGAGTAGGAGAAGGCCCTTTTGCCTAGTTTGGTCTGCACTGAGGGGACGCTGCATGTAATAATGTCCTGAGAATGCACGCTGTAGCTGCACTCACACAGAGACATGAAGGAGATGTATGAAGGCAGCAGACCAAGAAGTGATTTAAAGATGAAAATGTACCAGTGGAAGAGTCTGTGTGAAGTTAATGATGTCCAGTTAACCAGTGAATACAGGGTGCGGTGATGGGTACGGTAGTTACAACCAGTTATGAATCTAAGTTAATAAAATAAAAATGAAAACCATACAAATGAGAAAACGCATCTTGTTTCACAAAGGAAACAAGAATTTTATAAAATACAACACATACCATCAAGAAAAATCACATCTAAATGGTTCTCAAACTGCCTGGATCAAATGCCAGGAAATAAAGATGAGTCTTGAGCAAAGATTTAAAAGTGTCAATAGTCTCAGCGGTCTTTAAATGATCAGGTAAACTATTCCACAGTTTGTAGCAGCAACCACAAAAGCCCGATCACCTCTGGACTCCAGTCTGGATCTGGGGACATTGAAGAGAAACTGGTTGATAGACCGGGGTGCTCTTACTGTAGTGTAAATGTTACGAAGGTCACATAAATATGAATTTGGTAGAGGAGCCCCAGTGTTCACAGATAATACTCTGCAATGTTCACACCAGCTCCTGTGTTTCCATGCAATGCCCCAGGCCACAGGCTCCAGACAACCCGTCTTGTAACACTCACCTCTTCTACCTCCCATTTCTGTTTCTGGTTCTATTTACCTTTTGTTTCTCTATATTTATCTTTTTCCCCACTCCCTCTGCAGTAATTTCCAATATTTTTGTTCATTCTAAAAAAAGTGGTATAGAATAAACGTTTTTCAATATACAGTACTATATAGAGGCAGCTCTGCTTGCTGTCCTTTCCAAGCAAGACATGAAACATAACCATTCAAGCATTTTTCTTCATAATCGTTTGTCTTCCAGTCTTCACCTGTCCAGCAGGTTCCTCTCAGGGATCAGCTCTTTTCACTAAATCCTATAGGTGGTGATAAGGTGTTGATTTGTTGATTCTTCAGCTGTCTATAAACGAAAGATGAGGAGAAGAAGAAGAAAGTTTGAGTCGTTTACAGTAACTGGACATTTTGCACAGTTTTTAAATCTTTGTGGTCTGTAAGTGACACTTCATTCAAAATGTTGGCATCAGCAAGACTTACAAAGTATTTCTTAAAAGGACTGCTACAAAAGGAAGTCATACTTGAAGGTGCAGAAGGAGATAATTTTTCAACATCTGTATTTTGCCACAACTAAACAATGAAACTAGACGTGGCATTTTCACTGGTTCATTTGTAGAAAATATGTAGTTTTGAAGAGAGGTAAAAATTTGACATTTCTAGTCAGTCTTCTGATGATGGTTGATATACACTAATCTGTAATCTTAAGTACCAAAATCTTGTCATTGAACTGAATAGTGGTTGACAGAGCAATGTCCACAGAGCCATAGCGCCACATTAAACTGCGGTCAAGTTAATTTTACGTTGGACATTACTTTGGACTCTTGTCCCTAAGATGACATCATGGGGCGGGAGGTCTGGCGTTGACGGAAATCCTAGGATGCAGGGTATCATAAGTAGTTCATCTTAAATATTATCATTTAATTTTCTGCCTTAGCATTC
>JARVGQ010000116.1:23563547-23586500 GCA_031762355.1 Hypsolebias martinsi | reverse complement strand
ATATAGTATACACATATACGGTATACAGTATATCCTGCTAATGAACTTTAATGAACTTTAGCTCACCATTTATTCTCTGATTAAACAGATTCTACAAAAACATCTATATTTAAAACTTTATAGGTTTTCTTCATCATTTGATGTATTTGCACTTATTGTGTCTACTTTTATTGCTCAATTAGATGTGTGATTTTGGTTCTTGTTTACAGATCATTATTTTTTTTTTTAAGCTTTGCTGTAAACTTTAATTTTTGTTTTGTGAGTTGTACATCTGTGGGCTAGAATAAAGAACTAAAGGCCGTGCTGTACTGTTACTAATGGAAAAGGGACATGAGTTAGGAATGTTTCTAATAGCTATGCGTGCAAATGTCATGAACCTAGAATTATTAGGTACTGTATTATTGTTTTTATTATGGCCCTGTGATGGACTTGTGACCAGTCCAGTGTACCCCGCCTCTCGCACAGTGATAGCTGGACATGGGCACAGGTGACCCCCGTGACCCAAAATGGAAGAAATGAGTAAAAGATAATGGATGGATGGATGGATGGATGGATGGATGGATGGAGGGATGGATGGATGGATGTTTTGATTATTATCCATTCGTCTTTTTCCTTGTTTTATTTGAGATTTAACTCATTTTCTGTTACATAGGATGCATTAACACTGCAGGCAAATGCATGGCCTGAATCCAATTTTGTTTTGCCTGCATGCAACCCATATCAATTTTTTATGACAGTGAACGTGACAAATTCTTTTTTTTTTTTTTTTTTGGCTGCCCTGTCAGCTGTTTGTTATAAAAGCTGTTTCAACTTATTCATTCAACCTTTACAGTATTTAGGCAGGTTAATCCCATTGAGCCTTGTAGTTTTACTCGTCTTACTAACTGTATCTGCATTTAGGTCCATAGAGCAACACCACTCTAGGCAGTTAAACAGGAATACACAAAAGAATGCAAAATAAAACACTTATACTGATGGTCTTAGTCTATATAAGTAGGTGTCATTCAGCTTATACTGATTCTTGAAATATTCAAATAATTCTGTGCTTGCAAGACTTCAGTAGACAGTTATGCTTTCAACAACTGCAAAGTGTTTACGACAGCAGCTTACTAAGCAGGTTTGGGGCTTATTTAAGTTCAATATTCAGCAAAGACAAACACAGCAGCCGGTTAGGTGAAGGTATGTGATGCATGCAAATCATGAGTCAAGGAATGACTTCCAATATGCTGATAAGTGGACCAGGAATAATCAATGAACAATCTGCTCATGGTCTGAAACAGTAGGCACACTTCTGTGTTTGTCTTGCTGTGCAAACTCCTGAACTTGTTGACGCAATCCACTTCCATCACAGAGCGGAGACTGTTCTCAGAGGTCCAGAGACCCGTAAAGGAAGCCGATGCACCAGGGGGCCCTGAATCCCAAAGAATCTGTCCCACACAGGAGAACCTCTCAGTTCCCTTGCCAGGCAACAACGTTTGTTTGTCCTCTGCGCAGACACAACCGCCCAACAGCGCGAACACACCCTGGACGAACGCAGCGGCCCACTGAAGAGGGGGTTGGGAGCTTTGGAGCCTTGAACGCAACTCAATCACTTCTCTGTGTGAGCTGCACAAAAGCACTAGTGAGAGTGAATAAGCAAAAGTGAGACGTAGAAGCTCCAACAGGCAATCGGGTGTAGCTGATCTGCTGCAGGTAACGCGCTCTCTGGTTACCTGTTTCCCATGGAACTTGAATTTTAATGTGAACACACCCAAATGATACGAACTCTGCTGCGGTTTTCTTTCTCCTGGAAGCACGGGGACTCAGGGGAGACTGTAGCACAGCTCATTTTTAATTATGTTTTTATTTCATCTCAAGAATAAAACAATGTGACCTCTCTCATATACTTTAAAACATTCAGCTTCAATTCCATTGTTTTGTAAGACAATATACTTCTACAACATTTTCTTTGTATTTGTTTGGTTTATTACAATGTTATCTTATAAAAAAGAAAAACTTTTTAATATGTCATGCAAAACATCATGACATAAAAAAAAATTATCTCTTGAATTGAATTTAATTTAATTGAAATTAAACTGAATTGAATGACCAAGAGCTAAACTGAATGTGTGCTCTTTTCACAGTGACTGACACAACTTCTCGGTCATCTTTTTCATTTAACCTTTATTTATCCAGGTTAGTCTCTATCTTGCCAACTTAATATTCACAACTGAATGACCCTTTCTTAACAGTTCACTGACTCCATTCAGCTCCTAAAAGGCACCAATGAGGAAAGTCAGCACTGACCCAATTTTTGTCTGGCAGCTTCATAATCTAAGAAATCAAAATGCTTCCGCATCTTAACACTTGGGGATTATCTCATACACACATTCTTGAGGGGCTTGAGTTGTGATCTTACTTTGTATATGGTGACTAGTCCAGATCCCATCTGTGACAGAGCTTTACTCCGAGAAATACCACAAATTAATACTGTGAGAAGTGTATTCATTTGTCTTATGGGATCAGTGCGTCAGTGTTGGATAAATAAACAGTTACTCAGAGCGACATAGAGGAAGATGTGCAGTAATGGTTCTTATCAGTCTGCAAAGAAGCAGTATCAAAATTAATATTCTGTTTCATAGCCCCATTTGGGATTGGAATGTTTACACACAACTGGTTTCTATAAAATCTGGTGTAAACAAGATAAATAACTGATTGTATTTTTCTTCTATTATTCAGCACCATTTCCCCATTCTATCTAAACAGCATAAATGGACTGTACTTATATAGCACCTTTCTATCTGATCAAGATACTCAAAGTGCTTTACACTACCATCTGTGCCCTCATTTACACATTCATCCAACACTCAAAGAATAATCAGTGCTTTATCACATTCATACTCCGATGGGACATCAGAGGCAATGAGGGGTTCGGTGTCTTGGAAAGGGACATTTCGGCATGTGACTGCTGGTGGAATCGAACTCCCAACTCTTGTATTAGAAAGTGACTGTTCTAACCACTCAGCCACAGACGTCCCATAACAACCATAATAAATATTATCCAGTCCTCACTCTGAACATAATTACATGACAAAAACATGATTTATTTATTTTTTGCTCTGCCATGCATTGCTTTGTCAATGGAGGACTTCATTATATTACAGACATAGAGTATTTGACAGCAAGAATTTTAACAAGGAAGTAAAGCTGTGCTTGCTGCTTGCACTTTCATTTCACAGCAAAATACTTTCTGAGTTTAAACCTGTTGGTCGGCTTTGAGTTGGTGTTCTTCTACTCGTTTTGGCCTTTCACTACAGCTGAAGACGTGCACAGTATTTTCAGTGATTGTGCACGGCTGTTTCACTTTTTGTGATTGTTCAGTTATGCACTAACCTGAATACATCAGGAAACTGAAAACCACTTCGCTGACATTTGACTAAATGTGTCTCTACAGATTAACAGAAGGTGGTATTATTAGTACATTACACAGCAAACTGTTCATTGGAAGTTTTGCAACGTCCCTGAACATCAACGTTGTCTAAAGCTGTCATCAAACAGAATTAAGCTGTTTTTGTATGTAGATTTAGAGAAGATGCACATGTCCTGGGTCCTTTTTAGGATCTGTAATAAGATTTAAAATAATGCGTCTGCAAAACCAGAGTGGTACAATGACAACAAATGATATAATTTGTTTTACCAGCTGACTAATCAAACGTGTAAAATACAGTGACTTCAAAATTATATATTTTGTTGAGTTATAACATTCAATAAGTACATGCTGATTTTACAGAGAAGAACAAGTCTGAAAACTGACCCTGACAATAACAAATGCCCCTCGAGCTGCACAGAAGAGGCACACAATGTGGCCATTGTCAACCGTGTGCATTCACATAGTTTCTAATTGCCACAACATAGCAAGATGACCAGCGATAGCTTGAAGGCTTTAAATGATCTTAAGTAATAGTTTCTGCGACACAAAGGAAATCGGAGCATCCATTATTTCCAAAGGCCACCCAAGAGGGATTAGTTTTTTATTTCAAGAATGTTCTAATCAACTTTTTAGTCATACTGAAATCAGAACATTTCATAGGAAAGCGTGAGACAAAACTGTATAATAAAATAAGGTTTGTGTTTAGCACATTGAGAAGTGACATTGCTAATAAACTGGTTGATTTAAACAACTACAAACAATTCTCATAAAAACACTTACCGGTAAGTGTGTTTTGCATTATATGTGTAAAAAAATTATTCCTGCTTTTGTATTATGTGTGTCACATAAAGCAAAATACAAATCTGCCCAACAGATGGTATTTTGAAAAAGAATGTGATTGCCCCTGACACATCGCTCCAACTATAACTGATAAATGACATGTAATTATGAATTGATCAACGCTCGACTTCTCCAGCACAGACATGAAGGCATGGGAGTAAAAGCTTGAGTCTGACCTGAGTCTGGAACATGCCTCAGCTGTGTGAGGAGAGCGCATATGCTAACACTGCGGCACCCAAATTGTTTGACTAGAATTAACTTAATTCAGTGATGAATGAGCCAAGAAACTTCCCAGCGGCTAGCGTCTCCTTTGTGTGCTTGTGTGCACAGAGGAAACTCATCAAGCATCCCTGCAGACCTAATGTTTGACTCGACAACATGGGGACACCCAGCAGCTGCTTGTGGTTACAGAAAAAAAAAGTACATGAATAACACCTGGAAAATAAATGAGAAACCTTATAATGAATTGAAGATAAATGACACAAGTGTCTATTTAAAGGCATGCTTTACTCTAGCATTTTCTTGATGGCAGCAAACTAGATCATAGCAAACCACTGCTTCTGTAGTGAAAGCATCCAATCATACCTAAATACCTAAACTAGAGCACTCAAGATCAAAAACAACTAGGGGAAAACCCTCAGGAGTAGTTTGATTCTCATTTACTGCCAAATGGCTGCCAATAAAAAAGACAGACGAGCAAATGAGGTGGTGCACAAAACAGCCAGGTAACCTTTGGTAACAAAACGATAAGCCTCGACCGTTTGTTGATCTTTCAAGTTTCCTGATAAGAGCTGGAAGGGCAGCAGATGTACTTTGTACACACACATATACCGCCCAGAGAACAAAGTATTGCTAATTTTGTCCTTTAGACTGACGAAAAACAGACGAAAGTTAATGCTGTGCATTCCTAGTCGAAAGCTGAAAAACAATACATATAAGCGCCCTGACTAAAACCTCCCGTGCAGACTTTTGTGGGTACCCTTGATCCCTTCTGGTTATTGTGTTTTAGCTTCCTGGGGCTTAAAAAGGGTGTAACATTAAAAGACAACACCACACACTGGTGGCTGCCCAGACATGCTGACATGACCAGTAGTGACTAACATACACACCTGTCTTTGCACACCCTGGATCAGGAAACTCACACTGGGGAGTCACTGGAGAGACTTTAAGGGAAAATCACAAGTCTATAAATTCATAGTGGTCATGGTGGGGTGGGTGTTTAATAAGTGTGTGTGGGGGTTCTTTGAGAAGGGAGGAGGAGGACCGCCCTGCAGCAAATAAAGACATGCTGCAAAAGAGGAAACACTTTGACTCCATGTATACTTTTTAGTCACAAGCTGGTGCAAACATACACGACATGCATTTATTTATATTCCAGCATCACAGCACATGAATATTTAAATCCACAAGACAAAAACCAAGGACACGTGAAGAGGATCTGCAATGCGTTGCCCAAGCAAACTCCATCCTGGTGCGAGCAAGGCGCTGACAAACCCAACAAAAAGGGCTTTAATCCACAAAAACAAACAAGCACTTAGTTTAAATTCTTACAAAAAAATTAAAAATAAAAAAGCAGTTTTATGGGATTTAACCAACATTTAAAAAAATAAAAATAAAAAAACAGGACAAGGACAGAGAGTACCAGCACAGGGCAGGTAAAATGAATCTACAAACTCTGCAGAGGCTCGTTTTGAACCTTCGTGTGAACGAGTTTAAAGAAAAAAAAAACCCAAAAATAGGTGCAAGGGCTCGTCTTGTAACCTTGGTATTATCCCCGAAGTAGCACGTTTAAACTCAAGGTTACATGCAATACGCAGATAGTAAGCGTTGTGGGAGTTTTATATCTATTTATTGATGTTTAAGTAAAAGTAGACAAAATATCGCGGGATGCACTTGCTGCTACCGGCGGGTTACATCCATCCGCTGCGGGCAGCTCATCCCTGAACAGGTCCCCCTCCCCAGCTAAAACAAAAACACTTATATTTTTAACTTCCAGCTTCTGGACGGAACCAGGAGAGCCGTTAACGTCCAGCCCAAAACATTCGCAAACCTGTCAGACAAGAAGAAAGACGCCACGGGACCTAAATCCCAGCTTAGTTACCTTTAGCTGCTGCCTCCACGGCACATAATAGTCCGAGGACCAGTCCGACAGCGGATGCGAATCGTGTTTCCCCTCCGAACCGCATCCCGACTTCGAGTTTAACCGCCGCGAAGTCAAACACAGCCTTCGTCTTCTCCCCTCGTCAGTCAGGCGCCGCGTTTCTCTGAGAGGAAAAATAACATCCAGAAGAAGATGAGTGTCGGTTACCACGGCAGCCCTAAGATGGCCGTGCTCTCTCCCTTCAATCAGTGCTCCTCTCGCTGCTGGCTGCGTTCAAGGACCGACGGAAATTAGGCGGACACGTCCGATCTTGACCGGACAGAAAGTTTATCTGGGAAAAAATGAGTCAGGTATTGAATCATTGGCTATTCTTATATAAATTATTCATATGAAACAAACTTTACCAGCAGCATTTTATGTTTAAGCTGGATTGTTTTTTTTTTTTTGCATTTTCTGCAAGCATGCAATACTAAATGACTTTGCTAGTAGTTAAATTAGCTGAAACTGCATGCCAAAAATTTACAAAATTATCTATAATTATCACATTAGCTTAAACCTAAATAAGTACACCTGTAGTTAAAGCTAAAATATGCAAATCATTAGCTAAAATCTAAAATTGGGACAGCAATGGCTAAATCTACAAACAGAGAATAAGTTGAAAGCAGAACTAACAAAAATAGCTAAAAACTAAAATCAGCTGTACCTAAAAGGTAAAATTAACAAAATAGCTAAAGTAGCAAAACAATACCTAAAAGCTAACAGCAGCAAAAAAATTGCTGCTAAAATTAGCACTGTAGCTAAAATGAAATAAACAATAAGTTAAAATGTGCATTTAGTTGATACATAATGAATACCTAATCAGCAGCAAACAATCAGGAGTCAGGACATATTTGACTGACAAACAAAACATATTTTGTGACAAGGTAATGGCATAGAGTACAAAATTATTTTTTATTTCCCATCAACAATTTATAAAACTTAACTGTAGCTAAGAAAATGTTGAACTATAGTAGGATTTGGCTCTAAGCCTACCTCTAGTAACACATAAAGTCCTATATCAAACCAAACTAAATATTTATGACTAAAAATTCTTTTTTTAACCCAATAATCTACATATTAGTTTTATTTTTATTTTATTTTTTCAGATTCATAAAGCAACTGTTGACTTATTTTATTTTATTTTGTTTTATTTTATTTTATTTACTGTGTTTATCCAGCTCTGGGCATGTATGCCCATCGACCGACCAAGAATCCGAGCTAAAAATGAGACCCTGAAGGCAGCACGTGTCGGACGGTGTCCAGTGACGTCAGTGCTGTTATTGTGGGAGCATGCATCTAGTTTAGCACATAGATACAGCTAAACTGAGACTGAGGGGCCAAAAGCCTGCTCTCTTGTAGACAGCAGGCATCCAGTGAGCATTATAGAGTCTGAAATAAACGCAGCACTTGACAAATGAAAATATAAGACTTGAATTAGGCTGAACACCCCTTAAAAGATTTATTCAAGGCTGTTTTATTTTGGATTTATTAGTATAATATTACCAGAATATGACAAAAATTCTTTATGTTCCTCAGTGGAAGAAGTTTGTAGATCTTACTGATCACCACAATCTCTCCTCAGTAACACAAGTGCAAAGCAATGTGAGAACCGAGCCCGCTACCCAATCAACACCATGTTGCACCCCTGAGAAGAAGATGCAGAGTTCAGAGTCACTTCATCGCTATTTTGTACCCAAATGAGCTAAGATGACTGAAGCTCATCAAAATACAGACATGTGTAGCTTTAATTCATTTTATTACAAATCTGGGAAATTTGAAGGAAAAAAAAAGCCCATTGTGGAAGTATTTCTGTGAGAAAATGAGTTTTAAGTGTATAATAGGAAACGTAAAGCTAATAAATATCTTTGATTATTTCAGGAAACTGTGCCAACCTTTAGATCAAACCCAGCAGTGAAGTGATGAGTCTATAAACGGGACATACTTCAGTGCAGCAGCAGGACTGAAACAAAGCTTTATTTGTTTGCAGCTGGCAACACATGAAGTGGCCACTTTCTCTCACAGACGTCCAGCTCTCTGTGGGGATGACAGCAGTCATTGTCATTATTCAGACCCTTGAGTGAGACATGGGTTACTACCTCCAGAACATCTCACCTGCTTGAGTGAAACCCTTTAAAGATTTCCACGGCTGATGAAATGCTATCCCAGGCAATCCTTTCCTTTTTTTTTTTTTTTACGTGAAGTAAATTGTTCTGATTTAGGAGTCAGACATTAAATATGTTCTCACTATGATCTAAATCGTACCTGCAGTGCAGTTCTAAAAATAATCTAAAAATTGTTTTTTTTTTAATTGTTTAATAAAACTGAATTTGAGAATTTGATCCTAAACACAGTCAAGAAGTTTTTGCAAAATCAAAAATAGAAACACACAAATAAATAAAACTTGACAAACTGGTGTGGTAATCTGCTGATGTCCTTGTAAAGATATTTTGCCAACTGACACTTCATAATGAACTGGATGTGAATGCGATTACAATTGGAATGAGTAACTGGATTGTAATTTGGATCTAAATTAGAATTATGATTTAGACTTTATCAGGGGAATTCATGTAAAGGTCATGGATGTTTATCAGTAACATGTTAAACTAATGTGTTAGAGTTGCTTGTGTGTCTGCAGGCTCCTCTCTGAGGAGCACGGAGCCTGTCTCTGATAAACTCCAAGGCTTCCTACTCATCTGTAAGCTGGGAAGCAGAAATCGTCTTGACCTCGTCTCTGTCTGATAAATATTATAAAAAGACTCTTCTTTATACTGTTTGTGGGCAAACCTTGCAAGTGTAACATCTGTGTACAGTATTAGCCTGTGTGTGAACTTTGCCCCCTTGCAAGTAATAAACTGGGTTGAAAAATCTTCTCATATCCTCAGAGTGATTTATTTGAGTAAAGCGATGATGAAAGGATATTTATTTTTATTCCACAAACTTTTCTTTTTTTATTGTGTATAGTGCACACAGATTTCATTGAAGCTGTTTGTTATAAACCAGTCTGACATGAATGTTTCTCTGGTCCTGTTCAGACATGGTGCCAACACTTAGCTCGTTGGATCACATTAAATAGCTTTAACCTGTGTTCACTGTTCACACTGGACAGAATCACTGACATCATGGACTTAGAGGCTCTGAAGGGCAAAATAAAGAAAAATAAACTGTGATTTTTATGACTTGCAAACATCAAGTTCTTTTAAAGCTGAATTCTATATTTATATTTCAGAATTTGACAGAGTTGATTTGTTTTTATCTGACCAAACGGAGACAGATGAATGACTCCGTGGGATTTGTTTTTGGTAATTTATTTATTCTGACAGAGCAGCAAAGGCCGATCAGTGGAGGAAACGTGTGATAATAATCAATAAGGCACAACAAAGAAAAGACGCAGAAACACAGAGAACAAATCTGTTTCTGAACCAAAACCTTTGAACGGCAACGCAACGAATGGGCTTCAAAATCTCAACACTTTTCACAGAAGCATCAACACCACAACAGTGTGGTGGGTTTGTCTCCATGGTAACCAACTCAGAGCGCCTCACCAGCGTTAAGTCATTGCAGAAAATCTTCTGACTTTCATTTTTAAATGTCAAGTTTTCTTAGTACGTATATAAAGTTGTACAAATGTGTTAATATTTTGACTGAGTCAATCAACAGAACCTTCAGACAAGTTATCACTTATTTATAACCTGCCACCAGAAGGTGCGTTCAAGTGTCCATCCATCCATCCATTATCCTTTTCAGGTCACAGGGGTCACTGGTGCCCATGTCCAGCAGACATTGTGCGAGAGACGGGGTACACCCTGGGCAGGTCTCTGGTCCATCTCAGGGAGTGACAAACAACCATTCACTTGGTCACTCTCTCATCTAGGGACAATTTACAGTAACCAATCAGTCTAACATGCATGTTTTTGGTCTGTGGCAGGAAACCAGAGTAACGAAGAAAACCCACGCATGCACGGAGAGAACATGCATACTCCACCCATAGGTCCCCCGCCAGGATTCAAAACTGAAAGGCAACAACTCTACCAACTGAGCCACCGTGCCACCATGTTCAATTAATTCAGTTCAGTTTTATATGCAGTAGAGCCAAGTCACAACAGAAGTCATCTCAGGGCACGGAACAGAAACAAGTGTCTGGTGTCAAAATATCTTGGAAAACACCATAACAATTTTAATGAAACACATAAACTAACAGCTTGATACAAATGATTAACATTTGGTGTTGGTTTAAGTTGGCAATAACTTGGGTTTTTCCACATACTGAGCTCAAATTAGATTTGTCAGTAGCTGAGAGTCATCCACAACACATCCCCTGAGCGTGACTTCTTGCCACATCGCATTACGTTATTTTCAAGGTTTGACCAAAACAGCTATAGAACTCATTTCACATCATAAGACGAACTAGGTCAAAACCTCTGGTATGAAAGGCAGCAGGCGACAGGCATTCCTTCAAGAACGTTAGGCCTCTGATTTCAACTGTTCTCAAAGGGTTGGTGACCCCTAAAAGTATTTAAAACTATTTCCCTTTGCTGTTCTTTCATGTAAGATTATAGAAAGTTTTTCTTTTCAGCCTTTGGATTCTTAATTCATCTGACAAATACTTAAGCTCCAATGGGAATTTATTTGAAATTTTATTAAAAGTGTTTGAATGGTTTCAGAGGCCATACCCAGGAATAAAGAAAAACACAATAAGGAAGCTTGAATACAATATTAAGTTTTATTTTGTTTTATTTATTTGTTTGTTTTAAGGCTGATGTGGCAGCAAGTAAACAGCACCCATGGAGACACCGAGGAGAACCAGATGTGGTAGGACATAGACACAATGCCCTACTGAGGAGGAAGTGAAAAGTGGTGTATAAATAGACAGGGGCTGATGGGTGAAACACCTGGCATCAGGTGAGAGTGGGCGGGGCAGGAGATGGAGCAGAAACCGACCGAGGAGAAAAGCTGAACCATAAAAACCCAGTAAGAAATAATTAAAGAAATACATTTAAAACTTACAATTATGAACAACCAAATTTTAAAAATGCAGATGTTGATAGTGTCATAGCAGCATCCTCCTCTTTATGTTTGTGGTTATTTTTAAAACTTCCTGAGCTTCCAGCTACAGATTCAGCTGCTTGGATTATTATAAAAGTTGAAGTCCCCGGTGGCTGCAGTGGTCACCCCCTCCACATCAGTTTCTTCTTCCCCGTGTCACTGTGTGTCAGTGTGTGGAAAGACAGAAACAGAGGGGGTTTAGCAGTAATCACTTTATCAGAGGCACTAATGTGGGCTGCGCTCAAGGCGGGTGGTTGGCAGCAAACAGAGCATGAAAAGATCCATTATCGTGGGAATCAAAGTAAAGTGACCATTGCACACGTTAGACTAAATATTCTGCTTCCTGTCGTGTCTAGACAGCAGCTTGAACCAGAAAATATTTGCTTTTCTTTCCAAAAAACTGCAAAAACGTCTTGGTTTTGCATGTAAATATAGATTTTGCTGTAATTAGAAGTAATGTTTTGGAACTCTGCAACTTTTCACAATGACATCCTACGTCATTTTATCTGGTTTTAGTGATGTGTTTGGACCAAATTAAATACAATGGAGCAATGCTATTCAACTGGTGGCCCAGGGGCCAAATCAAGCCCACGGGTGAGCTCAGTTCAGCCCATCAATTGGTCCATTTTAAAAAAAAATTAGATTTTAACCCGTAAAACAACCTTACTTCATGACAATAACTGCTGGATTTCTGGCCCCTGAGTTCTTGGCTTTCAATGTGGGCCCCCCCCTCCCGAGCAATTTAGTTGAATAGCCCTGGAATATTACAAAGGCAGTGCGTGCTTTTAGAAAAGAACTTAACACAGGGGAAGAGCTCAGAAAAGTTATTTCAGAGGATTATAGTCTCGTGTCAATTGGGCTCAGTTTTTATTCTCTTTTTATCTGAAAATCAAAAAAATATACATATTGCTTGGTGAAATATCAATGTTGTCAACTTATATTGTATACTCTAACTAAATTTTATAGAGGACATTTTTGTTTAAATATAAATCTGACGTAGAGTATAACAGGACAATGTTTAATCTTCTTGACTTTGTGAACCACTGCATTTTAAAAAAATCTATGGTCAGGGGGATTTAAATCTCTCTTTAGAAGTTTGAGACGTTATCCAAATCCTTCAGAGGAATTTTTTTATGCCCTCTCGGCTGATTATTTGCTTTGCCATTCTATTCACACAATTTTCCAAAGGGAATTTTTAATGATGTGCCTTCAGTGACTGATTCTTCTCAGTTGAAGAAAGTCTGGAAACGTGAGTATAATCTGTTTTTGAATGAACCGCACCGTCACTCACCAGAATCCAAATCTTATTATCGCCGCTGCTCAAAGGTGGAGGTGAACAAAAAGGTTTTTGCCAATGTGTCTTTTAGCCAAATTTCTCATGAACCATAAGACAAATTTTAATGAAACCTGCAGGAAATAAATTGTTGAATGTACATTTACAGCAGATCAACATTTGGAGCCAATAGTATTCAAAATAGCCACCACAGCCAACCAAACTTTGAAACACAAAAATGGCTATAATTCAGACAATTTGATAAAAAAAAATGGAGGTAAAAGTTTGGTGCGGTATATCTGGGAGTAATTCACAACACATGTTCCAAGTCTGACACACTGCACAAGATATTTGTTGAAAATAATTAGCATTCTCTGTTGTAATTAATCTTATCTGTCTGTTAGCAAAATGTCTCCTGAATTACAGGACACATTTTAACAAAACATTCAGAAAGTAAATATTGGGTACCGGTATTTTTCTACAAATTATTAACTTTAATTCAATTCAGTTTACTTATATAGTACCAAGTCACAACAGAAGTCATCTCAGGGCACTGAACAGAAACATTAAAAGTAAGTTAATAATGTTAATTATCAGAGGAGCAGTCTGTTTTATGTTTAACTTCATTGCAGAACTCTCATCTTAAGCAAGCATGAAGGTGACAGTGGAAAGGAAAATCTCCCTCATGAGGAAGAAACCTTTAGCAGAACCAGGCTCAGGACAAGTGGCCATCTGCTTCGACGGCTGGGTTTAAAAGGAACAGGAAGTAGGAACAGATACACAATGGCAGGTCGAGAATCACATGTTAAAAAAGAAATAATATCAAATGAAAACTATTCATTTGTAACAAATCATTTAAGGAAATGAGGTCAATTTGTCCTCCAGTAGTTTAAGTCTATAGCAGCATAACAAGCCAGCCCTAACTAAAGGATTTATCCAAAAAGGAAAGTCTTAATCCCAGTCTTAAAACTGGACAATGTGTCAGCCTCACGGACAGAAACTGGAAGTTGGTTCCAAAAGAGAGGAACCTGATAACTGAAAGATCTTCCTCCCATTCTGCTTTTGGAAACTCTAGGAATCGCAAGTAAGCCTGCAGTCTGAGAATGAAGTGCTCTGTTAGGAAATGATGGAACCATGAGATCTCGAATACAGTATAAGATGGAGCTAAGTTGTTGAGAGCTTTGTAGCCTAGAAGTAAGATTTTGAATTCTATTCTGAATTTGACCGAATCTTGACTCCAAAAGTTAAAGCCAGCTCATGATTAGTTTTGAATTTCAAGTCTACCCTGTTCTTCTTCTTTTTTTTTTTTTTAGCTACTTTGCAGATTAACAAACACACAAACGTTATTGCTCCTCCTTCAGCGGTCGGTGATAATTAAATCTGTAGCTTTGAACTTTGAGCTTTAAATAGTTAAATTATAATTTTTCTCCATGTTAAGCCTTCATGACACCAAAAATAATCTTGTTTTTCCCAGGATAGGATTATCATTTTTCTATTTCCTCTTTACTTTTGTCCACTGGCATCGACCACTGGTTGCACTTCAAGTAATTATGGTCATATTCTGCTTCTGCTTTTAATGTTATTGAGCCACATGTCAAAGAGCAGGCGACTCTCTTCCGTCTCTGCAGGTCATGTAATCTTGTTAAAAGCCTTCATGGTTTTAGGATTATGTTATTTAAACGTCACTTAATTGGATAAACATTTTTCATGCCGTAAACACCCGGCACAGTGCTCTGTTTAGTCATCGTGGATATTGTTTACACGGCAGGCGGGCGGGCGGGCGGGGGGATTTGTGTAAGTGGAACTGACTCTAGAAACAGCGGCTCCCACTAGAGGCTTCACGTGAAAAGCAAGGCGAAAGTGAAGCGGAGAAAACACTTAGCCCACATATCAGAGCGGCGGACATGAGCCTGGCGAGAGACAAGCGAGCATGTCGGTGACAGGGCTTAATTAATATGAGGAATTGCCTTTGTGTCCGGGTAAATGACTTGAGCAAGAGCTGCTTTGTTGTTTAAACCCACCCAGCTGAGTGTTTGGTTGTGATTTTTTTTATTTATTTTGTATATGTTTGTGTGCGTATTAAGCTGTAACCTGCCAATATCCCTGCATAGGAAACACCATGCATGTCTGAGCGGGTACATTTTCACCCCCTTCATTGAACTTTACCATTCATCCCCTTCATTTTTTACTTCCTTTTCTCTCCAGGCCCTCAGATGTCATTTGCTCTGGCTCACGTTCATATCCGTCTCATTTAAGGGCTCATTTTTTTCCTCTCCAAATTGTTATTTATGGACTTTTGTTTGTTCTCAGGCATCAAACGAGGCTAGCCTGTATAAATAAAGGTTGAATGAATTACTGACAATAGAGCTAATAGCAATCATTTGTTATTCTGTGCTTGTGCTGATGCTGAGAATGGGGGCAGTGAAGTGAGAATACTCATTTGGAGGTTGAGGAAAGTCTTGACAGGGCCCATTTATAATAAGATCATTCTGGAAAGTCCGGCCTATTAATAACCCTCCATTGCAGTCTAATTAGTGCTCCCTGACGTAAACGAGGGTGAATCATTGAGCTTGTGATTTTCTGCTGTAAAGATCATTGTTTGTGTCATCCATTTTTTTTTAAACGACTAAAGTGGAGAGGCTAATGCCATGGATTGAAGTAAACTTTCTGTTGTTGTGGATTTAAATGGTGTAATTGTCAACATCTGTCCTGTCTTTTTCTGCCCTTTTTTTTTTTTTGGTTTGGAATTTAGATTAAAGTCACCAGGATTTGCTTACTCAACACTTGACGATAGTTTAAAAACTCCCCCAAAATATGTTCTCTGAGGCCCTGTTTACACAAAAACGATTTCCAGTGAAAATGGAAGAGTTTCATTGCGTTTTCACTGTACATTTACACGAAAATAGCTAATCTTTTCTCTGATAACGGCACAATTTGAGAACGGGCTCCAGAGTGTAATGGATTAAAAACGTTCCAGTGTCCGTTGTGTAAACTGAAAAAATATAGATCTTTTCTGTCAGGGAATGCCTGGCGCATGCACAGTATAACGCAAAACATAACAGCTTCCTACAATCCACAGAAGAAGAAACTATCGACAATGGCGGACGCCAGAGTATTGTTTGTGCTTCTGACTCTTACAAATCTAACTACGGCTCTCCAATACAGTGCTCATTTACTTAAATCATTGAAGACGGATCTCATACAGCTCCACTCTGTTAATGGATGTATGCGAAGAAGAAACACGGCTAGGCGGTGTATGCTACTGGGCGCGACCTGGGAGGACAAGCCAGTGGTGGGATGACTTTGTAAACAATGTAGTCGATGAGAAAGAATGGAGGGAGAATTTTTGTTTGTCGAAGCCATCCGTCGTCCCTTTGAATGAGGAACTTTGCCCTTACATCGAGGGGGAACGGACAACCATGAGATCGCCGGTTGATGTCTTTAAAAATTTGGCCTGTACACTTTATTATTTAAGTGATGAGGGAAGAATCCGAAAGACAGCCAACTCTTTCGGTTTGTCATGAGCCACTGTGTCCGTTATCATCAGAGAAACCTGTTATGCCATCTCTGTTAACCTAGATCCAAAATACATCCGATTGCCAACGGTGGTGGCTGGTGGAATTTCCACCGAGGGGGCTATAGCTCCAAAATAGACATCAAAATATAAATATTCAAGACATTCCCCACACATGCATCACAGGCTCATCGGTCCGCTCACTCATGCTCATGTCTGCGCTCTTTATTAACTCATTCCTTACCTGTGTAAACACAGTAAATAAGGCACATTAATGATGACTGTCATTAGAATTTTCCACGTCGCTTGAGGTGGTGGTCCGCTCTAATCCTCTCCTTTCTACACACGACCCCGACAGGCATAAACAAACCCAGCGCCGAATGCATCGGGTCTCCCAAAATTTGCCTGATCAAAGTTAATGCTGTGCCTCTTTTAAATGCCCTGCTGTCTGGCAGCTAAATAATATTTCATACATAGCCTGGTTGTGAGTGTCACAGCATGATCTGTTCCTGGACAAAATAAATAAATAAATAAATAAGTAAAATCTGCACCGGGATGATGGGACCAGAAGCACAATCCATACAATGCTCCGGTACTCAGGGCGCTGGACTGATGCGCCCAGAATCTTCCTATCTCTTGTAATGAAGGGAGCTAACTGCGCATGTACAACTTTTAACAAGAGTCTATGGGCTAAGATTCTTGTGCCCCCAGGGCAGAAATATATCACCAATCCGAGAAAACGTTTTAAAAGAAACAACATAACTCATCATTAACTATAAAATATTTATCTTACATAGCTAAAAATATATGCATATATTTTGAAATATTTTAAAATTATTATTATTATTATTATTATTATTATTATTATTATTATATATTTTTTAAAGTCGTCAATGTAATATGGTGAGTGGTGTAATTGGTGGGGCGGCACCCTAGTGCCTAGCCTCGGATACTGATAATCGATTAAATTAAATAAATTAAATTTTCAAGTTTCAAAGAACATAGCACCAACTTGTGGCGTGGAGAGGGAATTGCACCTTTTCCTCTTGTACCGTTGCTGTGTAAACAGAGATTGTAATTAGAACATTTTCATGTAAAGAATTTACATTTTCATTTAATTGTTGTTGTGTGAACAAGGCCTTAAACTACAATATTTCTAGCTTGATAGTAAGATTTTATGTTTAAAGAGGTTGACAAAAAAATTGTCTTTCCAGATATTTTTTCACACTTGGGGAAAAACAAGTTGCAAACACAAGAACACTTTTCTTTGTTACTATGTTCCTGATTGGATTTAATCTATTTCTCGCTGTTTTCAAGTACTATACTGTATTCTTACGTTTTATATATTTAATTATCAAAATCTTTAATTTCATAGGCTGCTCAAACAGCAGCGAGCACCATGTGCAGTCAATGGTAAAATAAAATACACCCTCTTGCAAATTTAGTCTTTTATGTTTCAGGGAACTGGTTTGCACCATGTGCTGAAGTTTTTCAACGCAAACCTGAAGTGAACAAAAACAACAGATTTCACCATGCCATTCTTAAACATTTATTTTCTAAAACCATATACTTGATATAATTATGAAGTTATTTATAACTCAAAGTAATAATTTGTTGTCTGACTTTATCACTTACATGGTGATAGTGGAATTTAGTTCCACTCTACTTTATAATGTTGCTTCAAATTGAGGTTTGTGGTCATTTGTTTCTGCACGACCCTCTTAAGTCCTCCAAATAACTTTGGTTTTCTGAGGATTCATGGTTGACTCAGTGCCTGCATGTGCTCAGATCCTCTGCTGCAAAATAAGCCCAAACCATCACCCTCCACCACCATGATTGGCAGTTGATATATGGATGTTTGTTCCGGCTGCTATTTCATTTCTTAAATTCCATTAAACCACAAGGATGTACTAAGCTTTTGGGTTTAATAATTAATAACAAAGTTGGATCTGTTGTGTTTTGGACTCTTCATGCTGTATTTAAACATATTTTTTAGCAGCAGACTGGATGCTTTTTAAAAAATTAATTCTAATATGTAGGTCTACTATTGAATAAGACTGGAATTTTTACCTGTGCCTATTTACTTGGATGCTATTTATGAAATTAACAGTTAATAATCTAAAATAGCATAACTCTAACCACTTTATCAGAAAATATTGTTAACTTTTCAGATAAAATAAACTGTAAATCAGTCCCTTATAATCCACAAAACATTACTATAAAGTGACTGGTTTACGAAAACGTCCATTTTCAGCAACTTGCTCCCTGTTTTTCCCTTTCTTCGTGCGTCTGCTTCAAAGTACACTTGACGTGCACCTTATCAAGTCTTAATTAGTGATACATTTTCTAGCCCTGATGTCTATTGATGCATTTGAGAAGAAAAGACAAACTGAGCCATTGCCTGACCTGAGAGTCAATCCCTCACGAAACTGGTCCCCCCTCTTTACCTTCCCGTCTTTCTCAATAACACCTCGTTCCACATCCACCCCCACCCCACTCAATCCCTCCCATGTGAGGCAAAGAGTGGTCTGGAGAAATGAGGTGCAGCATTAGTGTTTTTTTGCTTGCCTGTGCAATAGAAAACACTGCACGTCAGGGGCTCCGTCAGCAGATCGGGTAGATGCAGATGGGAGGTGAAAAAGCTCCCCAGTGGCAGTCGGGCCGTGCTCGGATGTGATTGCAGCAGCCAGGATGAAGTCAGCACTGACAAAGTGCGCCCCGTTGATGGATGGACAAAGCCGGGAACTGGATGTGAGAATGGATGGGGCCAGGGTGGAAACTTAACACAGACAAACAAAATGAAAGACAGAGAGGAATTACCCGCTAAAGCATTCCGGCAATACAAATCCCAGAGCAATTTACCTACTGCTAACTGAGCACAGGAGGGCTGTTTGCATCGGTTCAACTGCACCTGACAGCAAGAATGGCTTTTATTGAAGTTGCCTAGTTTCACACTGTCTTGATCGGTGACCGTTTTCACATACACGTTTATACATATGAAGTGCAAGCATGTGTTTCTTCACCCAGACCTTTGGCAAACACACAGATAATCTTCTGTACAGGCTCAAAACAAATGTTGGAATAGGTACAACTTCTGTACCTGTACCTGGAAATCAACTGAAAAAATTCTTAATCAGGAAATAAAATATTGTGCATTAGTCTTTGAAAACAACCCCCAAAATGACAACCAAACCTTGATGATTTGTTCATTTTAGCCCCACATTATACATCTTGGTCCTAAATGGCGCCTAAACATGGTTCGTTTTATTCTGTTCGTGAGTGAACTGTAAAATACGACATATTTAAAGTAATTCATTGCCTGAAAAAGAAACTAATAAGCCCTGAAACTCGGGGCCAATAACCTTCCCAAACCCAAGACCTCTGTGGAGGGTAGAGGGGTTTGCTCCCTTATTGGGGAATGAATTCTCATTACCATTGCACTAGCACTACGTTAAATGTCAGTGTTGCTGCTGGATGGGGTCTGCAAGATTAAGACTAATGCTGTTGGCCTCAGGAACTCCGATTAGAACTATTCTCATTAATCAGAGTCGCAGAGATGGAAGCAATTTAAAGCCCCGGTCCTCTCAAAGCTAGTGGCAGGGCAGCACCCTGTCACAGTAAAGGGACAATGCACTCACGCCCATTTGCTATCCCTTTATTAGGATGCCAAGGGCACATGAAGGCCAGTCACCCCCATATCCTCGCTCCTAATTATACTGATCACAGATTATCTCTTTGAGACAGCAGACAACAGAATGTCAGATAGACTTAATAAAAAGTTTGGTTTTAGTAGTTTGTACCTGAAAGACTGCTGGACCGCTGTGAGGAAAGTGAATGAACTCTGTAGAAAGTCTGAACTGGATTCTTGCAATAAAGTGAAGCTGGAGGGACATAGACTTACTAACAACTGGCCACCGTGTACAGTGCAACCTTGGTGTCATCAGCATAAAGTGCAAAAGCCATTCTTGATCATAGTGTTTCATCTGTTTCTGGTTTGCTTTACCATACCGTACCATACCATTTTATGTATAGAGCACTTAAAACAGCGACAAGGCCAACCAAAATGCTTCCATGATGGCAGTAACCAGGGGTGTAGTCTATGCAATATGCGAGTATATAGAGTATATCCATTAGAAAAGCTTGGGAATGTCAGTATACCCACTTAAAAGTGCCCAATGATATGTGACATGTCACTGGGCATGTGTCATTGTCAACACATTTGGAACATTTTATAGACACAATGAGTTGGTTAAAAATGTTTTTTGTATAATTAATACTTCTTTACTTACTACTTAATACTTGAACATGTTTTGCTTTGATACAATTTTATAAATTCTATAACATATTTTTAATACAAAGCCAACTGCTATACAAAGTTTGTTGTTCATTTATCCAAATATAAGCATCAGAGAAATTTTGAAATGTTTAATATGCTTAAAAATCAAAATAAATTGACAATTACATTGAACTAACGGGTGTACTTCGGTTTTTAAGCACAGTACAGGTGGTCCCTGAGTTACGAACGGGTTCCGTTCCTACGGCCCGTTCGTAACCCGATTTTGCTGTAACTCGGAGCGCCGCCCACGTGGCGGCCGTAACTCCGGATTTTCGGCCGGAAGTCGGAGCGCTACCCATGTGGCAGCCGTATACGTCGTTTTAAACACATTTTTTTTCAATGTGACACAACAACAGCGTACTTAGAACGCCGTTTTGCTGTATTTCCAAGCAGTTAGCTAACAGAATACCCTAAAAAAGACAAACGAAAAAAACATAAAATGTTGCATAAAAAAGGCAACGTAAGGTGTGATGACGTCACTGGGGCGGCGCTGTAAGTCCGAGTTGCTGTAAGTCGATGGCGCCGTAACTCGAGGACAACCTGTATGTCTTTCCATCCTATTAACTGGATAACTTGAAAGGTAAGCAATGTCCCAACATCCATTTTGGTGTGTTTGCATCTAGGGCACTATTGAAAATTGGATTGTCACACCAAAATCCAAGAAGGCTGTCATCATATGAATATAGTATTTATTTATGTATTTGTTTGTGTGGGGGTGTGTGTGGTAACTGGCCACCCTGATCATTTGTTGAAACTATGCTTTTTAGATGTTATATTGCTGAAAAGTTTAGTTTTCTCAAATGACTGGGGTGGTCAAAGATTAGTCTATGGTAGCCATCACCACCACTGCGCCCACCTTAGCTCTGCCATTGCACCTGGTGATGTATAACATAGCATCCTTTGTCACTCTGCGCCACCTCAGAAGCAAAAAAGGAAACACTACCTCCATTTTTTTTATACACAGAGCAACTGTGTATTAAACCCACTTGAATATCTTGCTTCAGAAACATGGTTGTCTTGCATTATCTGTACAATACCAGTTCAGAAAAATACTCATCTCCAAAACTACAAACATTCACTTTTCAAATTCTTCTGTGATGGAGGACATCAATGTACCACCTCAGAATCAGAATCAAACTAAGCTTTATTATCGTTGCTCTGAGATACAACGAGAACATGTACGTACAACTGTCCAAAAGATGGATGGAGTGCACGAAGCTGCTGCTATAAAGCGCTGCCTTCTTATTCTTGTTCAGAATAATTTTTTTTAGATAGAAAAAGGGACAATGGCATGAGGAGAGTGATAGTGGCATTACAAAACATCTTCATACCTTGTCTTAACAGGACACGATTTAAGACATAAAAAACTCTGCCAGCTAAGCACATTTATGAACATGTGGCATATGCATTTACAACAAGGCAGTCCATGAAGCACTAACAGATAGTTCATTGTCCTGATAAGATGATGGTCAGCGGGCACAGTTCTGACAAGTCTTCACAGGGTGTTGCGATAGACAAAGCTTTTCCTTAGTTGTATGAGTAAGTTTTTGTTCTTGTTTGACTTGCAAGAAGCTGATACGTACAGAACAGGCACCAGAGGGCATGATTGGTGGTGGCACCACAAGCGGAACAACAGAGTTATCAGGTCTGAACAATGTGCTAGGATCTCCATAGACAATGGGTTAATGCAATGAATGATAAACAGAATTGCCTTTATTTATTTATTTATTTATTTACTTTAACTGTGGTGTTGTTGTGGGTTTTAAACTTAACCAGGTGGTCATATCTTGCAGCTTCCTGGCAGGTGGGGTGTACAAATGCCATAGTGGCTCAAAGTTTAAATCAGCTGGTACATGAGGGCACCCGTACAGGTTAGGCTGTTTCAAGAGAAACCACTCAAAGGGAGGATTGTGGCATTTTATACCTAACACAGAACTGAACGCCTTGCAATGCACACCTGTATAGATCTCTTTACAACACACAGTGCCATTTCACAACAGGTCTTAACAACAGCAGGTTCAACCTATGTGTAGGGTGACACCAGAGCAGAGATAGCTACATTTGTAGTGGTGCCATAACCAGAAGGTAAGGACAGAGGACATATCATGTTCAGTAAAAAACGTTGGTTTGTACACACTTTTGTGCCAGAACCAGAGCTTTGGTGGGAGAGGACCAATCCGCCCAGTGCTGTGGAGACAATGACATTCGTAGCATTTTCGTAGAGAGTTGTGGGATTTGACTTTTGGTCATCTCAGGGCATTCAGGGGACCCTGATGGTTGCATCACCACAATCCTGTGCCCACGTCTTACCTGACACGAGACCAGCATTGTGTGCTTCCATCCTGATAGTGTCATTACTGCAACACAGCCACATTGTGACAATTTTATTTTGTTGTCT
>JARVGQ010000116.1:23487528-23497888 GCA_031762355.1 Hypsolebias martinsi | reverse complement strand
AAAGACAACGTAAGGTGTGATGACGTCACTGGGGCGGCGCCGTAAGTCAGAGTTGCCGTAAGTCGATGGCGCCGTAAGTCGGGGACAACCTGTATTTATTTAAATTACGTGATGACACAGTTATACCTCCTCTTTAGTGATGAAGACTGCATCACCGTTCCTCTCCACGTTTGTGATCTGAAAAACAGATTCTTTTATTTTTTTCCCCCCTGGATCTATAGTGTTTCATCGTTCAGCCAAATAAAACTTTTCAGGAGAAAGTACCTTGTCGAGCGGAGGGTAATAGAGCGGGTGTGGCCGAATGTTAGGGAAGCGAATGAGAAGCCCAGCGGCGCTGTCCACGTTGGGGTTCTTCTCGACTGTTCCCATCGGATTTAACAGGTCGCTTTTGTCATCTGTGGAGAAAAAATAAATAAATAAAACGTGTGAACTATTTTCTCAAAAGATTTTGTTCACGAAATGAGACCAACTACATCACTTCCTTATCTTCTTAGAGGAAGGTACGTCCAGATAACAGTTCATCTGTCAATCAAAGTGCATTAACAAATGCACGCTACACATTTTGAAACTAACAGGATCTTCCAGACAGCTATCTTGAGCATCACAAACTACTAAATGTGTGAGTGTGTGGGGTTTTGCTGGGACCACGTGTTTGGGTATTTTAGACAGCAGTGTTTGCTTGCAGGTGTTGTGGGGGATGCTGTGAACATGAGAGGAGGAAAATGAAGAGGAGGGAAGTACCAGGTACAGATGGCCAGGTGGACAAGAGGAACTCCCCAGTCTTCAGCTGGTCCTTGTAGTCGAACACCATGGTGTTGACCCAGGCTATTGGGCAGTCCTGGATACAGAAGAGAACAGAGGGCGGGGCTTTTACATGGAACAGCTTTAAAATAAACTGACTCCTAAACGTCTGTTTTTCAACTAGTTTTCATCATTTTCAGCCAGAGCTGGACAACAACTACAGCAGAGGTAGTAAAGAAGTCTAAAACTTTAGAATTTATATTTTCAGTTTGTTTCTAACTAAATGTAACACATTTCACATCCTGCACAGTTTGTCAAAGTAAAGCTGTGCATAGTGCGCTTTGCATGCTGCCTCGTCAAACATTTTTCCTTTTGCTTTTACAGAATATGTTGAAAGTTTGATTGTGTCACGAAAACAACCTATCAACTAGAACAAATAAAAAATAAAAAAGTCTTCTGCAGCTTTTACCGGAACATTTTCAGGCAGTGGGTAGAAAAATAGTTTTTATTCAGTCAGTCTGAAAACAAAAACAACACGAACATAGCTGCAGTCAGAAACAGAGGCGTAAACAAGAATGGCTAAAATATCTCAACTTCTGTCTGCCTCTGTGGTGTCTGGCTGCAGGACTTCTCTTCCGGGCAACAGAAGAGAGAAGTGGTTCAGAAAAGAAGAAGCGGTCTTGATCTTTAAACACACCTGGGCACCGTGTGGCGTGTCAGCCCTGAACACGGTGCCCGCAGCCGCTGCAGCGCTGTCAGAACAAAAGAAGCTGAAACCACAGCTGCACAAAAAAGGGAAATTTGTTGTTGTCCACTGAACGGGTGTGAGGAGGTTTCTCACAGGTTAGCATGACTGTAATTTTAGTTTGGCCTAAAATATTATCTTAAAAGAGGAAATACAGTGTCAGGAGGGTAAAATCGTTTGACTTGTTAGATAATAATTTTGGCTGATTTCATAAAATAAGGAAATGTGTCACAAAGTTACAAAAGTATGCAACTAAATGTGTAAAATATTTCATACTAAGGCAACACTTGCAGACAATTATGCTCATGTTGACTCGAGCTAAAGGCTACATTTCCTCAAATGTTAATTTGGAAAAGTTTTTTAAATACACTGACAGACGAGCTTCACTTTAATTATAAGATTAAACGCTTTGATTGAATATAACAACAACAAAACATTCATCTCTACGCTTTCATTGAAAAATCATATACAACTGAATTAGTCCAATTTTGTGATACAAATCTGAAATATACATTTCATTTACACAAAAAAGGAAATTTTGAGAAGGAGAAAAATTATTGCTATTCACATCATTTATCTTTTATTATTGTAGAGCAATATTATCAATATTACCGATATAAGTATTGCGATGCTGTTTAATATACCACAGTATTTTACATATTAGTGTTTAGTGTATATTTAGATCCTTGTAAACTGTTTTTTTTATACGTACTTTATATTTAACTGGTGTAACTGGGACCTTGAGTAGACACTTTTGTTCCACCTCATGTACCACATGTGATGTGAATGACAATAAAGAAACTTGAACCTTGAATATTGTTTGATTTCAAAATATTCATAAAATAGTCTAAACGAGTTTATAAATAAAATCATATATTAAAATGTATTAGAACACGAGGCTTTCTGAAAAATGAGGCACAACTGTTAAAGATTTAATTTTACCCATAATGCATTTAGAAAACAATTGAGCAAATTTAGACAAAAAAAAATTTTTTACTATTATTTTATCACAGCAACAACATATGAACGCAAGCCCAATAATAATAAACTCATTACATGTATGGTAATACTTACGGTATATACTTTTTACTAGACTATTGTCAAAATAATTTTCTTTTAAACATTACTTTTCATCTGTGGTGTTAATTTCACAAACTTCAGATTGTTTTTATTTATTTTCTCCCATCAGAAATGAAGTAAAATGTAATGATTCCTCTTTCATAGAGTCGTGTGTGTTTTTATGCTGATGACACTGTCTTTATTATCTAAAACTTTTATCCCATATGGCTGAAAACTGAATTAAAACAAAATTTGTCTCAATAAACCAACCAAATTTTAGTGCTACATCTCACTGCCTTTCATACGTCTTATAAAACTGAAACGTTCTCTGATTGAGAGCTCATTGGGTTTGCTGAAAATAGCACAAAATGTCTTACTGTAAAAAAAAAAATCTTTTTTTCTTGAAAGAACTGGAAAATACTACAAGTTACTTAATTCTATTCTATATTTTACATGTCATATGTTATAATTACTTTATGTTACGTGCAGTAATCTGCAATAATTTGTCATTGGCTGTTTCCAGTATTGAACACTTTTCACATAAAATAGTTCAGATACATTTTTACTTATAAAAGTTTGATTTTGGTGCAACTTGTACAAATCTGAAACTAACTAACCAATTTGAGCAATCTTCGTTCTTATACTGTATCTCGATTTGTGTGTCGGCATCTAAAAATGTGGCGTTTGCAACAAACCATTTCACATAAGCTTTAACTACAAACAGACATCTTTAAAAAGTCCCCACTCTGAAAAAAGCAAACTCTGTAAATGTTTAAGGCCTAAAGCTGACCCCTGAGTAAGCCTTAATGTTGCGTAATAAGTTAAAAAGTAAAACTTTTGATGCGTGGGCGTGCGTCATGTCAACTGTGAGTATGAATTTAGAATTCCTTGTAAATGTTTGCCGGTTCCTTCCTTCCTTGGGACTAGTGTAGATAAAAGAGCTGAAGCGGATGAAATGTTAACCGCAGCTTTTGCCACTGAACACACTTGCACAACCAGACGCAACAGCAAAACACGCCCGCAGAGCGCACAGCGACTACACACGCTGCACACTGGAGAGGAAACGTGTAGGGGTGAGGGTTGTTTGTGCCTGTGAACAAAGATACATCCACCAGCCTGAGCATCTCTCCTCTCAGTCCCAACTGGTACACATGAGCCTTCCCTGTCAAAAAATAATAAACAAAAAAAGAACTCACTGCTTTTTTATTCTTCTTCTTCGTGCCGCGGGGTTTCTTGGCCTTCTCAATGACAGCATAGAGGGCGAAGCACAGGCGGCTCATACGGGGCAGGTCGGACACGTTTATGTCAAACTCCAGCTTCTGATCCCACAGCGGCTCGGAGCACACTGTCACCTCGGAGCTCGTCACCACCTTACAAAGCAGCTCACTGCCGTGGAACAGGCCGGCCTGCACCACAAGCTGCCGAGGGGAAGCAAAAATACATACAGAGTGGTGATTAGACATGACATGTGGTTTGGAAGGTGAAGGGTTTAGCGCTTGCGTGAGGGTGATTGTTTTGTGGATGAGTTAGACTCTGCAGATGGATGATACAGAGCTTCCTGTGTCACTCAAGCTATGAGTCAGAGGGTCTACACATCGTTAAAGTAAACAAGTTGCGATGGTTTCTCAGAGTCCACGCGACATAATGAAAACCTGCCAGAGTAGATGCTGTACGACCTTTACAGTCCCGTACATTGTGGAGAGCTGCGGGAACTGATTTATTCAAACAGCTCTATTTCCAGGGTGGAATGATTATATGAAATACAACTTCAATGATTTTTCAAAATGAGAATTGAGTACACAAATTTAAATTTATTGTGGATTTTCTCTAATATTTGGTTAAATGTTCCTTAGCAAGTTGACCAGAGGTTTTTTGGTATTAATTAACAAGCTTCCAGCATCATTTTGGATGGATACCTGAACACTCTTCTTTGCAGAATTAGTAGTTTATTTAAAGTGGTTCGCTGGCACTAATGTCTTTTAAGCATCATCTACAGCTTTGCAATAGAGCTAGCCTGCTTTTTTTTTTAATCCAGAAATTAGTTGTGATGTGTGTTTGAGATCATTTTTCTATTAGAGCATCCAGTTGTGTCCAAATTTCAACCATCTAGCTCAGACGGGGGCAATTTAAGGCCCAAGGGCCAAAAGTGGCCCTTGGATAATCTCCATCAAGCCCCTGACATGCTTAGTTTTTAAAAAATATATATAAAATAAAAAACTTTTTAAATAAAGTTTGACAAAATACCAGCAATTTATCAACAAGACGTAAGGAAATTTAAATTAATCATCTTATGCAAAACTTTTTACTAAACATTTTTTATTCATTGTTTTTCCAGAACTAGACTGAACCTTAAAGACTTTGAAACACAAATGTACAGTTTGTTTTGCATATTTCCGCTAACATGTATAACATATTATCACAAGAGCCAGTTTACAGACTGTCTTTATTTCTAAAGGATATTGAAAATGCATGTTTTATAAAGCATGCTAACTATGTTACCATAAGAAAAAGTCTGAAAAAGGGCTTCTAGGTTATCTATCATAAAGAAAATTTGTTTCCCAATTCTCTATGCGGCTCTTGATTGGAAATAAATGTTGCCCATCTCTGAGCTGTTGATCAGAAGTGAAGCTAAAGACTTTGGAGGTAGTCCTCATTGGTTATTCAGCACCACTGGCAGCAAAACAGCTCCACAGCATGATGCCATCTCAACCATGCTTGAGAGTTAGTACAAGGTTTGAAAGCATCGCCTTGACTCCTCCAAACATCCTTCTTGTCATTGTGTTTTACATAGATCAGTCTTTGTCTTGTTTGACTGAAAGAATGGCTCAAATAACTCTTTAAGTTCCAACCCCACCCCAGTCAGTGTTTGTTATTGTTTATCTCATGTGGCAAAGATAAAAAAGTGAACATTTGGCTACTTTGCAATTATTTGCAGGGAAATTTCAGGGAAAACACTGACGACTTGCAAACGAAAGCAAGATGCATGCAACGCGCAAACGAAAAATGAAGTGCATCTGAGGGCAAGAGAAGGGGAAAGAGCATGAAGTATGTCTTTTTTCTAAGAATCTAGGCCTCAGAATGAGACATAAGAACCAGATAGGCCCTCCCCACTTCCTGTTTTGAAGTTTTAACCAACTGCCTTGATGAATTATGGGAAACGTGCGGTTTGGAACATGTGACCTCTGTCATTTACATGTTTCGTTCACCGTTCCTACAACTGAAATTGAGATATTGGTAAACAAGCGAACGCCGCATTTCATTGAGCAGCAAAGTGAGAGAAAACCTACGCAAAACCGCACCTACCTTCATTCCTTCATCTGCGTTGACTCGGCTGCCCTGCAGCAGCTGAATGTAGAAGGGCTCATTTATGGACCACAGGCAGGAGGTGTTTTGCTGCAAAAAAAAAAAAAAAAAAAATGGGGGGGAAAAAGATGAAATTAAAATGTTTTTCCACACAAATTTGCATTAATAGCTGTCATTTCATTAGAGTCTCACTTGTGAAACTATAGCTACAATTTCCTGTTGTTGCTCAAATCACAATTTTCAAACAACTTTTAAATTGATGTTTTAACTTATAAATTAAAAATTTCCACCCATTTTCAAAGATAGTATTTGCTTATTTACAGTAAATGCATTAAAAAAAATAAGTATAAATGATTTACATCGACCAGCACTGCAATTTCCAAGTGTGCCAAAGTCCATGAGCTGGTTGTGGAGCAACTGCTTGATTAATAAAATACCTCCTCCTACCTTCTTCATGGGCAGAGGTGGGGGTCTGGACAGGGAGCGAGTCTTGCACATCTGGCTGCCGACTCTGCTCTGTTCCTCATGATATTTGCTGATGGTGGAGTGGTGCACCATGGTGAGCTGAGGGTTCTGGCCGTTCCTCAAGCATGAGAAAATGTACTGGGTGGAAGAGAAAAAGAACAGAAGACAAGAGTAAGAATGTTTTTGTTTGCTTTTTTACTGGTGCAGCCAGTCAGTCAGTCAGTCCCCCCACCACCACCACACACAGATCCTTCCCAGCTGTGTCCCAGTAAGACTGGATAACTCCTGAAGGTTGCTCATTTGCTGACGGTTAATGCAGCCAAAATCTCATTACTGTACATGTGGATGATGCAGCTCCACTCTGCAGGGCTGCTGGGCAGATATGAGTCACTACTGCAGGTAGCTGCAGTTTCTAAATTACCAGTGGAGACTCCTGCCACCAAAATCTCAACTCACCCCACTTCTGATCTAACAATCTTCTCAGCTGGCTTAGACCACCTGCATCGGGTACGACTCAAAACACCAAGCAGGGAAGAAAAGGTCTCTCGGTGTCTGTTCCCTTACATTGCAGCTTTATTTAGAAATGAAAGTGCTTTTGTTTGCTTCATTTTTACCACAACACTGTAATTTTCTGGCCAAAAGCAACAGTGCAAACACAAAGAATGAATGTATTATATTAAATTCTTGTTGAAGGCCTGAAAAATGGCACAGCTGAAGAGCCGAACGGGGCGTGCATGTAATGGAGATATGAATGATGGAGGCCACCGGCAGCTCTGCAACACATTTCTTCATGGCAGTGCAGAGTGACTGTTGGATAAATTACTGTGACATCTGCGCAAACCGCCTCTCTGCTGCAGCTCCAGAAGGCTTGGGAGGATGAAACAAATGTAGCAAATTACTAAAATATCACAGAGGAAAAGCGACTTTAGTGCGAAATAACGAATGTATTTTAGAAATGGCAGTCCACATGACAGAAACATAAAATAATGATGGTCTCTGAAGTGATAAGCTAGATGGGAAATGCTTCAAGATGTTATTTATGTCCACGTCTTCCAGTAAAGAGTTGAGTTTACGCAAATTTTGACTCTGGCTTCTCTTTTTAGTTGGATTGTGAAAGCAGTCCTACATATAACACCAGGATCAAACTGAAGTGTCAGATTTTTAAAAAGTACAGAGACTGACACAGGCCGGATCACTTCATGCTAAGATGTCTTTTTTCGTAAAGTATTTGTGTTTCCTCCAGTAGGTTTTTTTTGCCATTTCTTGCCAACATGTTTCTCTTAGCTGCTTGTTTCCAGCTAACTGAAACTCATTTTTTTAGCTGCTGCCTCCTTAAAGACCCCCTTCATAAGAGACCCTCTCTGCTCTGATCGATCATTTGATTGGTGAAAAATGGCATAATGCAAAGCAGCTGCTCGTTCTCTGTTTGAGTCAAGCCAAACTTGCCACCAGTTTCACAGTAATACTGAGGCAAGAAGGACAGGAAATAGAGAATAAATTATTATAATGTCCTAAACAGTGTCTAACTTTTTTTTTAAGTGAAATCTGGAAATATTAATGTTAAAGTTTACCTCTATAGACCGCTTCAAGCTACTGTCACACAGAATGATTTATGGGTAAGAGCACTGTCTAAATAAACGTGCATGTAAAGACAAATGTGTGCGTTAGTCAATAGTTGTGTAGAACTATTATTTGTACATTTATTTTATGTTTCCTTTATAAAAATACAATTTAAAAAGTTACATCACAAACTTGTGAATATTGTACTACGTTGAAGTTTACAGGTTTTACTCTTTATGAATACAAAGAACTATGGACCTCTGATCTTACATCATGGGGTCACAGGCTGGTTAATGGAGCACAGAACACATCGAAACATGTTGTACATATATTCTTCATGGTTCCTCTGTTTTAACTTAACAGCGCCACCGGAATTTATTTTAAAAACAGGAAAACAAATCACCAAATGATTATATACACAGGAGAAATGTTAGCAGTTCTGTTAGCAGTACAGTAGGTGGAAGACCATTAAAAAAACAATATGTTCAGATTCAAGTTCCATATTAATCATTCACGCAGCAGGCCAGATATTTTATTAGAAACACTACACATGTTTTTCAGAATACAAAGGATTTGTTTAATAGTAACATTTTTATGGATCCCAGCACAATGTTGGAATAAAAGGCAATGAGATAGCAGATAAGATGGCAAAGAAGGCAACTCTAAATCATATTACAGGTAGCTTCACAGAATATACAAGCAAATCAGAGGTGAGGAGTATGATCAAACAAAAACTGAAGAAAGAACGTCATAAAAGGTTGGATGGAGAAAGAAAAGGAAGATGGTTTTATATGATCAAAAGGCAGTAGGAGAAACGAGAACTGGAATTTCAATCTGAACGCATGCGCAACGCATATCAACGTGGTCTGTGCTCGATTAACCAGTCTGTGACCCCCTGACGTAAGATCACAGCTGTAAAGGGCCATAGGTATTTGTATTCATAAAGGGTAAAACAAAACTGTAAATTTTAAGTTTGTATTTGTAAGTTTGTGACATTGTAACTTTTTAAATAGTATTTTTTATAAAGGAAACTTAACAAACGTACAAATTCTAGTTCTGCACAACTATTGAATTATATGCACACATTTCTGTCTTTACATGTTTATTTGGACAGTGCTCTTACCCCATGGTGTTTTGCTGTTGGGTTCAGATAAGTTAAATCGTTTTATTACACAAACGAATAAGAAGCTTTGTTTTAGAGTCTTATTAACGCATCACACCCAAAACTGCTTTTGAATTTTGATTTCTTATATACTGCAGTTTATGATCAGAAGTGGAGAGAGGAGGAGTGAACAAGAGCACCCATCTTTTCATTTTCTTTACTCCCTTCTGCTTTAGGGGTCATCGTGAACAGGCACATGCAAACCCCACACAGAAAGGCCAGGAGGCAAACCTGTGACCTTCTTGCTGTGAGGCGACAGCTGTGCCACTGTTCCAACCCTATAGAGGAGCAGACAAGTAACTTTATATATGCAGAAAGTCTTTACTTTAAAAAATAAAAACTGTTGGCAGCGTGCAACTTTATGTTTAGTGTCAAAATCTTGAATTTCTTCTTAAGTTTTACTCGTTGGTAACAATCAAAGAATTTTAAATGTACTGTATTTACTTATTCATTTATTTTGTGTTGTACGAATGCCACAGCCAATGCAAAAACCGGTCCAATTAGTCTGTTAATTTAATTGTTAGTTACCTTGAAAGTAACATAACTGACATACATTCAGGTTTCTGGGTTGGGCTAAGCCCCCAGAAGTTTTAAGCATTTAAGGAAAACCCCAAAGAATATTGAAAAAAAAAACTTATTTCTTAAACTCTAAAGCAAAACCACCTGAGGGTCTAAACCTTCAGCTTGGGCTGTAAAATACTGTGTCTGCCCTAATATTCACAAATAAAGTATATCAAACACACTTATGTCAGCTTAGGATCTAAGGGAAGACATAATTAAACCTTGATGCTGCACAAAGGAACATCTGGTCATACTGTAAGTAGCTAAAGTGGGGACAGCTTTTGTTTAACATTAAACATTTGAAATTGATTTTTTTTTTTTTTTGTTAAGCATACATCCAAAATAAACAAATTAGACTAGTGTTTTCCCTTTGTCATTTCCCTTTGGGATTAATAAAGTATTTTTGAATTTGAATTGAATGGAATTTTCAATTTTTACAGGGTTCCTACACATTTTCCACTTTGAAACTCAATATAATTCCGTATATGGCATATTTTCCAACTTTTCATTTATCGTTGTGCCATTTGAAACAGCTGCAAATTTTATTCATTCATTCAGCCTTTATTTATACAGGTTAGTCTCATTAAGCCTCGAGGACTCATTTAATTTACTGTAATGGTTGTACAATACTGCTGCTTTTGTTCATCTTACGAGACCTTTTTGGATTTGGAAAATATGTTTAGCTCATTTAGTTATTTTTTCGTTTCTTTTCTTTTTATTTATTTTATTTTGACTACAATGTTTTTATTTTTAAAGGGGGCGGG
>JARVGQ010000116.1:23444665-23460155 GCA_031762355.1 Hypsolebias martinsi | reverse complement strand
AGAACAAAATGTGAAAGGAGCAGTAAAAGGTTGTAAACAGATCTAAAGATTTGAAGGATGAAAAATGAGCTCAATTCGTTTTCTGAGGAAAAAAATGGCAGAAAAGGCAAAATATTTCAAAAAGCTGAAGTTGCACCAATACCAAAAGTCCTACCAGGATTGTCCTGAAAGAGCTGAACATGTTACTCTATGATGTGTTGAAATAGCTTGAAAACTGCAGGACAAGAACCGTGCAGAAATATGTACTGAAGAGAAATGTATCACGATAATGTGAACACTTCATAAACAGCGCATAATTCTCTGAAATAGTACAACTAGTTTTGAGTAGCGGTTCAAAAATGTATTAAGGGCGAAATATACAATTTACACTCGTATTCACAGTTGACACTTGGTTTTACTTTGGCTCTGTGGAGAATCCTGTTGACTGAGTAAACGTTTTTTTTAATTCAATTGGCCCAGAAAACCGTTTTTTCCCCATGTTCAGATTCGATGTTCCTGAGTTTTAGATGCTGCTGTAAGAGGTTACACAGGCTCAAACACGTCCACAGGAAGTGACCAGCGCGTGCAGAGCAGAGCGTTCAAGTAAAAGGCGGCGGCAGACTCAGATCGTGCCAAAAAGCCGCTGAGAGCTGTAGATGGTTTGAAACTGTTCGAGTGTTTACCTGTCCTGGTGAAGGACGGGACGGTGCCGAGGCAAAGGGCTCTGTTGAGGCGTCCAGGCAGAGTGGAAGGAGACGGCCTGCGCTCGCGTGGACCGTGATGGAGGTTGATGAGTTTGGAGAAGTTGGGGGGTGGGGAGGGGACGAAGGAGTCTGCCATGTCAGGGGTGAAAAAAGGAGTTTGGCTGCTGAAAGGTGGGACCGCAGGGCCGCCTGCAAGACATCTGCAACACAAGAGCAACGTAACAGTCTGAAGAAAGGAGACACAAACATGCACTAAAATGTTCCCAACTAAAATTATTCCATCATCAAATTTGGCTCCACTGATCCGTGAAAAATTATTATTTTTTTTATGGTTGAGTTTTATAACAACAAACAATAAAATACATAATTCCAAACGGCAATATTACATATTTCAAATGGCATGTAAAAAATAATAAAACAGCTGTAACGAGCTCCAGGGCTGCCTGCAACAAGACATGCAGTCTTTGTAGCAGATTTAATAAGTTTTTTTAGGTGAACACTGAAGAGACACTTCAATAATGGCAATACGCATCGACACGCCGGCAGCTTTTTGTTCATTCGACCTTTATTTATACAGGTTAGTCTCATTGAGTCACGAGCACTCATTTTCAAGAGAGACCTGTTTTAGACAAACCACAGATCAGGTACAAACAATAAACAGCCATAGAATGAAATGCATTTAAATGAAAAGTAGTGTTAAAACTAAATAAAATCAAGCTACATTATAAAACAAGGTAAAATACTAAAAACAAAAACATGTCTGCAATGATTTTTGCATTGAACTTAGTTGTTTAAAATCCCTCAGAGAGGTCAAAGTCGACAACGTCAGATCTTTTTGCAAAGTGTTCCAGGAAACAGGAGCGGAGTAGGAGATGGCCCTTTTTGCCAAGTTCAGTTCTCACTGAGGGGACGCTGCGGGTAATGATGTCTTGAGAGTGCACTCTGTAACTGCCCTGACGAAGTGACATGTAGAAGGAGATGTATGAAGGCAACAGACCAAGGAGTGATATTTCAAGATGAAAATGTACCAGTGAGAGTCTATATGAAGTTAATGATGACCAGTTAACCAGTGAATACAGGGTGCAGTGATGGGTATGATAGTTAAAAAACTTAGTGCACCGTGACAGACAGCGTCCAACATCTGCAGGGAGCTTGTAGGAACGTTCATGTAGATAACGTCACCGTAGTCAATGGAAGGTAGGAAAGTAGCAGCTACAAGGTATTTCTTAGCGTTCAGAGTTAAACAAGATCTATTTCTGTAAAATAAACTCCGTTTTAATTTCAGTTTCTTTAACAAGTTTTTGACATGCGGCTTAAAAGAGAGAGATGTGCATCGACCAAGATTCCCATGTTTTTGTAAGAATCAACAAGCTCAACAGGAACATCGTTCGAGGACAAGACAGAAGGAAGGACAGCTGGGACCGACTTCCTGTTTGAAAACAACATCCCTTTGGTTTTATCAGCATTTAGCACCAATCTGAGATGGAGCTCAAACTTGGGAGATTTGAGCCAAGAAAAAGCTACGGTAGTTTTAATCACAACAAGTACTTTTATTCTAAATTCAGTGCAAACCAGAAAAATCTGATGAGGAACATGAACACATAAGACGGCGTTTGTGTCGTCAAGAAACAAGCAGAAGCTATTGTCTTTCTCTAAGCGTTTATTAGAATCAACATACAGCAAGCATTACTACAGACAATTCTGAAAGTGGCACAAATACATAAATCTGGCTCCCAGTTACAATATCACTTGGAGTATGACGTAAGAAACTCGGCCGTAACAAAGCTTCATGTTCATCGTTGCTATAGAAATCAACCAGTTTTTACTTTAAAATCACAGATTGTTGTTGTGACTTACTGATGTAAAAACTAAAACACAAAAATCAAACCGAGATCAACTGAACTGTGTAACATCACACAACACAATTTGGCAATTTATTAACTGGAGCGACTTTTATAAACTGCCTCATCAATGGTTTCTCTTACATACACAGATAACACATGTTCCAAAAACACAGAGCAGAATCACGCTTTTAAAGAACACCATCATTAAATATTGTAAAATGGGTTTGTGAGTTTAATAAATAGTAGCTTAAACACATATATAACCTGAATGAAGGTGGTGCTTTTAAAACTAAATGCTTTATTCGTGCAGCTTATGTAAATACAGAAATTAGATTAAAAATAAACAAAGACAATAAAAAGTACCAAGCCAAACATAAATACAGAACAAGCTTTTGGCTACAGCATGCTAAACTTTAGCACGTTGCAAAGAGGCGAAAAAACATTGTCTGATGCATCTTCTGCTTATTTTGAGAACACACACACACACACACACACACAGGGGTTTAGTTGCACTGAAGTATTCAAATAAATATCAAAATACTTCACCTGTACAGCAATATTTGGCAATATGAGGAATCAGTTTACTCAATATGCTAAACTGAAATTGTTTTTAGATTTTATAGCTTTTATAATGAAGATGAAAAAAGTAGGGATGCACGGTATTGGATTTTTGGCCGATATTCAATATTTTAAAACTTATTTGGCCAATAACTGACCCAAATACCAATATTTTTCTCCCTAGACCTACGTACAGAGACTACATAGCTTTCTCTGCTGTGGAATTAAAGTACTACATTATTCTACATGGTCTTTGTCAATGTGGCCTGCTACCAAATGTGGATGCCAAAAAGGGGGTTGAAATTGATGTAACACTATATAAACATATAATGTTTATTTAAAAAAAAAAACAGCGCCTCTTATGTTGGTGAGTTATTTTGATGGAATGGCTGATGTCCGATATTTAACTTTATCGTTAATATCGGCCGATACCGATTCCATGCCAATAATATCGTGCATCCCTAAAAAAAAAAATTTTAAATTAAAAAAAGAGACCAGCAACAACAATAAACAGAAAGTTACTTACACAACATCCTGTCCATATACCGTACAAACTATATATTTAATGTGAAACAAACTGGCAACACCAGCAGCCCTGCGAAAATCACTCCAACAAGCAAACCCAGATTATTTTAACACTGGTACCACCACACTAACCAGACAGAGGGGGGTGCTCGTAGTTAGTGACATTTTCCACATTAGCCAATAAAAAAAAAAAAAAAAAAAAGTAAGCAACAAACATGTAGTGAAAAGTTAGCGTGTGCAATGTTAGAGTATTTAATAGATGAACAAATGAAAATGTTGATCGGTTGTGGAGTCGAGAGAAAAAAACAAATTAATTTGACGGAAATGTCATAACTTTTAAGAGCATTTATGTTTATTGATCTGGACACCTGATGTTTGAACATTTCAAGCATTGATCCAACAAAGCAAACAGAACTAACAGCAAAAGCTAAAAGCAGCTGTGTACCTGACAGGAAGTCCTCCATCAGCAACAACTTTCAGCTCAGCTGGCAGTAACAAAATCATCAATAAACACAGCATTTACCATACTTATTTATGTGCCAGGGAGGAGACTGATCCATTTTATTTTGATTTTGTCTCACGGTGAGCCACAAAACACCAACAAGGTAGAGTTTAACCACCAGGTTTAAACATAACACAGTCAGGATAGGATTAAATTAATCAAATCTAAAGAAGAGTTGTGTCCACTTATCACACAACATACAGTATCTGCTGAGAACCCTGGGAAAACTCTACAGGCATACGGGAAAAAATGTTGCTATTTTGAGTGTAAAAATGTCCAAAAATACAATTTAATTTATGATCAGGAACATACAACAGTATGTGAAAATAGGAGGCTGGTTACATTCATACTACACTACGTTCCTAGGCTCTAAAACCTTTGCACAATCCTACACAGATCAAATACTTCCAGACTTTTTTGGGGTAAAACTTGGAACTAATTCAAGTATGTACTGTAATAGATACGAATAAAGCGCCATCTACACAGAGATCGCAGCAGAATGGGCACAAACAGCAAAAACAACAAGAGTTTTTAGCTAAAAAAGGATCAAGTATTGAGTCCATGTACACAAGAGTTAGATCTTCATAACGCCGTTTTACCAAGTTACTCTACATCACAGCATATACTGTAATACGTGCACCAATAGCTCAGATTTCAGCAAGAGTGATTCTTATTGGACACTTACATAGTCACAAAACCTGCGAACTGTCACTCAGGCATAAATTCTCACATTGTTAAAGGTATGCTTTCTTCAAAGCTTTATAAAGAACTACAGGATTAAAAAAAACCAAAAAAACATCCAAGCTCCTCTTCAGCTGTAGATGACGTGCAATACATAACTGAACAACAACTACAACTTGTGTCTTAAAATAATAGTGTTTCATGCAATAATCTGTAGTTACAAAATTCAGTTAATACAGCACATATATTAGAATATTCAATAACACTTTAAGATACTGCCAGTAGTGTAGATTACAACAAGTAATACTAGGTAGGAATGTGAATACTAGTTTTAATATACTGGTTAGAATAAAAACAACTTAAATGGTATTTTAACTGGTAAGATCAGTCCATCACAAAGCTGATTTGGTGAAATATTTTAGACAAACAGGATCAGGGTGAAAAAAAAACTTTCTGAGACCACATCATGATTATTTTCCAAAAACGTGTAGCTTATATTCACTTTAGATTCCATGATTTAAAATAAAAATGAAGAGGAACATCTTTGAGAGTCAGTAAATAAGAAAACAGTGCAAAGCTGTTTCTTTTCCCAAGTTTGAATCTTCCGACCCTCTCATCACAATTTACCATTCACATTTCATTATCTCACAGTCAAAATCATTCTCACAATGGAGGACAGTGAACAAGGTCACAACAAAAACTAGATTTCCTCAAATAAAAACCAGGATTGTGTAGTACTGGACCAAGCATTTAGTTTTATTTATTGTTCTAAACCACTTTGGATCAGTGCCTTCAATAAATGTATGACATGCATACACATCTTTCACAGTAAAAGCTCTGCTACTAACAGAGGGGGTCGTTTACACCTAAACCAAATTGTGTTTTTAATTTGATAACATGCAGGAGAGTTGAAGTGGATTTCAACAGCATCAGCTACAACTTTTTCCACAAGAGTGGGTTTGATAGAGAAATTTAATTTGTCATAGTTGGAACCACTGCAGCCATTTTTCCATCCATTTTTATTACGGAATATGAACGTAAAATTACAGCTAAAGAACAAGATAAATAGGGTAGTTAGGTTTTTCTGCATAGTGCATTGTTGATTTGTATTAAAAAGTTATAACATTGTTTATATAACAGATTCATATCATACACCTTGTCGTTATTTCCTGCCTAAATATATTTTAAGTTTCCAATCAGAAAAAAAGTAATCTGCTTCAAATGCCAGGCCGCAGATTTTAGGACTTTGCTATACTTTTTTTTTTTTTTACTTTATGGCATGAGCTTTGTACTCTTTTAAATTGATAAGTATAATTAAAAAAAAACACCTTAAGGAGGATTCTGGTGAAAAAAGGCAGAATAGCATGAGTACATTTTTCAGAAATTATGAAAAACTTGTGGGAAAAAGCGACAATTAAACTGAAATCAAACTTCCAAACAAAAATTCTTGATTTTGTTTGGAAGGATTTTCTTGTTGCAATGTCTTATCCATAGGACTTATTGATAAACATTATAAAAAAAATAAATAAAAAAAAAACAGTATCTAGTACAAGTCGTGTACCCCAAACAGCTAAATCAAACAAAGGTCTTTATTTGAGGAAACGCACAAAACGGATCAGTTATGTACTCAAGCATTTTTGATCTGATTACACAAAAGAGTGAAGGCTCCCAACTTTCAGACCCAACGTGAACACACATTACTGCTCAGGTTCTGACCTTCGGTATCTGGCACGTCGCGGACCCAGTGGTTTGCGAGTTGCAGCAGCAGCAGCAAAGCTGACTAGGCAACAAAGGGAGATGGTAACAAGCTTGGCTGTGTCCATCCAGTTTGAGGTATTCGTCAGATAGCTCTCAGCCAGGTGGAGGCACAAGATGAAGAACCACAGAACTGAGGCCACAGCATCAATTCTCCTCAGCCTGAAAGAACACAACACATGAAAAACATGGTACTGAACCTATCCAGGTTTTAAAAGATGAAGACATGATAGCTGCTTACCTCACAGGTCCTGCTAAGAAGATAGCTGTGAGACAAGTCAACAGGCCAGCAGAGACTACACCCAGCTGGTTGTCCCTTCCATGCTGCCACACTATCCTGGTATTCTCTACGGCCTTGTCGGGGAAAAACTCCAGCAGACTTTGCCATACGGACATAGCTGCACTGCTGTTGTTGGAGGTGGATTCATTCTTTAATTGAGGCTTCGAAGGAGTGACACCACCACTTAATGTTTGTGGCCCACTTGGCGAGACCAATTGTTCTGGCAATTCGTAGAGAGACACAGCGAGCAGGAAAGCACTTATGAAGAAAACGAGGATCCGTAACAGTATGACCCCTGTTGGCGACGACAGAGAATGGGCGCTCTGTGGGAGACAAAAAAATGTAATTATTATTAAACCTGGCATTATAGAAGAACATGCAACCATGCAGCACTGAGGAAGCAGACTATTGTTTTCATCCACAAGGTCTTTTGTCAGTGAGCCAAACTTTAATTAAAGAACAGCTTAGATACAAAATACAGCTCAATGACACATTAGCTCTATTGAAGTTAAAAATATATTTTAAATATGATTTAGCATTGATGTAAAATACATAATCTGGTGAACAGGAAGTGTCGATAATAAATAGCTGAAACAATCTGCACAAGTTTTTCCTGTAAATGTTCTTAGAATGCAGACATGTATATTATAAAGTAAGATCTAATGCAAAAGCAATTATCAAAACATGCTTAATTGAACTCGTATGTATAATCTAAATTTAAATTAAAACTGTTATTTAATGTGCCACTGAAGAAAACTGCAATTTTATGGTAGTATTTATAACACATTTTTTATATCGTGTTTATATAGTAGCAATTGTTTTGGAGATGATATTAATGAGATTCTTTTTACTCCTCTTTTTACACATTTATTAATTAAGTACAAACTTAGCTCTTCTATTTTGACAGTTTTGCACTGACCTTAACAAACTCCATGTCGGACTCTCGAGTGCGTCGAAGCTGGTGATTTAGGAGCACAGTGCGAAGCTGGCGGTTTTGGTATTTAATATAATATTCCACTGCTGTCTGACATGGTCTGCATAACTTATAAGTCTGCTCTAGGTGATGCTTGTAGGCTTCGATCTCCTCATCATAGTTGCCCTAAACCAGAAACAAACATTCAGTTGGTATTGTACGTTCTTTTGACATTTGATATAATAAGTATAACAAAGACAAAGTACGTACATCATCCCTGGGGATGTATGAAGCCAGCTGTTTGATTTTTAATGACTGGTTGTTATTGCACTTCCTGCACAGCAGCATCTGACAGTTGACCCACTGCAGAGACTTGGGTGTCTCAGCGGATGGAAGGCCTCCAGATACACCATGATTCAGATGCTCCATGTACTGAGCTGGGATGGGTTTGTTGTAATCTCCGTTCTAACACAAACATGCAAAAGACAACCATAAACAAAGATTGCTTTAAAAAACATAATAATAACTTTCATGTGTGATCTTGAAACTTACCTCTTGGAAACCATTGTACTGATCACAGTTAGGACAGTCCCAGCAATTTCTGTTTCCATAAGGCACCACTGTGTTCTGATCACAGAACCAGCAGTTAACATTTGCATGAGTGGGCTTCTTTCTGTAAAAAAGAAACAAGTTTCATTCCATTATAATCTTAAACAAACTGATTAATATTCATATGTGGGACCCACAGTCAGCACATAATAACCTGAATGAATGCAAATAGATATTTCAGAATGCAAGCGACACCTCCGTTAATGTTTACACATTTTTCCCATACAAACACAAAATTACTAAAACTCGTGAAAAATGAACTACAAATATGAAAGAAAAAAATACATAATTGTTAGGCACAGACATTAGGTTTTGTCAGTTCAGCACAACTTAAAGGTATTTCTCTGGACATTTCAAGTTATTAAAAAAATTTTTTTTTTCAGATTGTAGCTGAAGCCATCCATATGTTCAGATATTTGTTCGAGTAAAACACATAGACTGAACTGGCTCTTGCGTAACTTAACACATTTATACTAACTAGCAACATATCCTGTTTTACGTTTAACTATACCAGTGCGATCACGGAAGGTGGAGAACAAAGTTTACATTAGATAATTATGCTCATAAAACCTTTCAAACGTAGTTTACAAAATGTCAACAAACCGCTTGGTGAGTGTACTTTACATGGAGTAGCTACCTACGTTAGCATACAAGCTAGCAAAATTCAACGGCTGCTAATGAGCAAACTCAAATGCACGAGTTTTTGTCTTGCAAATGTTTATTAATTAAAACATAATCGCTTTAAATTATGTTTTAATTATTAAAATGCTCTATGTGATTACATCGAAAAGCAACAATCAGTTGGATACGAATTGTCCAGAACCTAAACAATACCTGTTAGCAATCTTGTACATCAGCGCTCCGCCTGCGATAACAGCAGTAGCTCCGACTCCACTGTACATTAGTTCAGGATATTCTAACAGAAGCTTGTTAAATGTTTCCATTTTCTTTACTGAAGTTAATCGGAAGGTTATCCTGTACGTTTTAAGGAGGTAAGACACCGCGCCGGAGCGCACGCGGTAAAACGACTTCTTTTGTTCACGCCCATGTAACGGAAACGGAATATACGTAACACCTAGCTGCGTCCCAATAAATTTAATCCCTTCTTTTACGATTCACACTTTACCGTAAAATAAATATTGTTTCATTTTATTACATTTATAGACAGTATAAATAGTTTTGCATTATTTTTAATATGTTTATGTTAGATTTTAATGTAAATTTAACTCTTCGCGAAGGACAAACCGAGTGGAAGCAGAAATGGAATGCGGCTTCCTCGATGCTTGCTGCATTCGGTGGTAACTGGGAAAATAAACTTTTACATCTTTATCTGAAAATAACCGTAAAGCAAAACGCCACGAGTTGGCTATTTTATTTTTTTTTTTTGTTTGTCGGTAACCCGAACAAAGTTTCACAACATACCTTTTTTTTTACAATATCTAAAGGTAGTCTTTAATGTACTGTATGTACTAGTAAAAGTAAATTATTTCTTACGGTGTTCTTGAACACACCGGACAATAGCGCACTTGAACGCCGTTTATTTCCTTGTTTAGGTAAACAATATAAGTGTTGATGCGCATTTAATGTTGATGTCAAAGCAAGAAAATAGTCTTGAGGTAACCTTTTGCCATGTTTGCTGCACATTTTTCCCACTTTCAAGGCGCAACAAAAGCAGTAGCACTCCACCCAGTCTAAATCTTAAATATGTTACTAATTTTTAATCTGTACTCATGTAATTACAAGTTCCAGATTTTTCCAGTAAATTATCTACTTTGTCAAGTTTGTAAGCTGTTTTATGAGTGAGATGAAGTTTCGTGGTTTTTATGTGTGGAATCAGTCAATTTAGTCAGTAACACAAGTAATATACCATAATAATAGTAGCTGGGACTCAATAAAAGTATGTCATGCAAAAATAACATTTTTATTTTAACAAACATATAGTTCACATTAAGAAACATTCGGAATCGAATAAAAACCTGCTTCAGTTCCAGTCAAATGATGTGGCAGTTCCAAAAGATAAAAACGAGAAAAAAATAATAAATATGGAACCAAATATTCAAAAAATACAAATGCAAAAAAATATATATATTTAGAGCAACAACAGATCATTTCAAACAGTTATTTCGTTTCCAGTTCGTGACTTTATTTGATTACCAACTTGTCATGCGTAAATGTTTCGGCTTTTTTGAACAGCAGCCACGGAGAACATCAGCTCAAACAAACAGCTTGGCGCCTGACAGCAGAAGTGAAATGATGGAACAGATGAACTCGAATGTCTGCCAGGACCCTACACGTCGGAGAAGTACGCCAGGGGCGCCAGGGACGTGAACTGCTGGTAGCTGCAGCCCACAGAGACCGTGCCCGCGTCCGGACTCACGGGCTGGGTCACCCCGCCGTATGGGTACCCGTTGCGCGGAACCAGAACCGACGGGTGGCGGTTGTAGGCTCCGTACACCGTGTGGAAGTGCGGGTAGCCGGAGCCGCCGGTGGACGCGTTCAGGGCGTGTCCGGAGACGGCGTGCGGTCCGGGGTAACCGGTCGTCTGGGTCGACCCGGGCTGGCACAGCCCCCATGATGCACCGCTCACGTAAGGTTGCAGGTAGAGCGGCTCCGGGTACTCCACCGGGGCACCTGCCAGGTAAGGCCCGCTGGGGGGTCTGTGGGGTCTCCTTACCCTCCTCCGACGCCGGAAGTTCCCCTTCTCGAACATGTCTTCAAACGCGGGGTCCAGCGTCCAGTAGCTGCCCTTCCTGTCCCCCCTGCTGTCCCTGGGCACCTTGACGAAGCACTCATTCAGGGACAAGTTGTGCCGGATGCTGTTCTGCCAGCCCTTCTTGTTCTTCTCATAAAAGGGGAACTTGGAGATGATGTAGTTGTAAATCCCGCTCAGAGTCGCTCTCCTGTCTTCGCTGTCCTTGATGGCCATGGCGATCAGAGCCACGTAGGAGAAGGGCGGCTTCTCCAGGTGGACCTCGTCACGCGCGGCTCCAGCGGAACTGCTGATGTCCAGGAGCTGCTTTGGTTTCTCCTCTGCGTCCATGCTTCAGGTGAGGCCAGCGCGCGCGTGTGCGTCCTGCGGGGGCCGGCGCGCAGCGATATGAACCGTGCAGGTGCGCTCACTCCGCCCATGGGGTTGATTCACACGAGACACTCGGCGTCTTTCATCTCAGAGCTTTCTCACGCTGTTGACGCTGCAGATGTGCGACCCAGTTGCTGCTGCTCGGGTTGAATGGAGGGTCGCAAAGAGCGTGTTTTCAAAAAATAGCTTCTCACTTTGTGGTGTTCGCCATCAAAGACGGACTTCAAAAAGTTTTGGACTTATTTTTTTGTCCAAGTCCCTCACAGGTGGACCAAAGGTCGCCCAGAAAAATGTTGGCCTGCTGCATTTCAACATGACACAGCCATAATGCAGGCAGATGTTTACATGTGTACAAATATTCAAAAACAACATGTCATCCTCAAAATAAGCTTAGATTTGTATAGTCCAAGATTATATAAAGATTTAAATATGTTTGTGTGTAAACTAATATGTTAGATTGAATTGAAGGTGTAAAAACACAGCCTGCGTGTTGTTTGTGTTTTTAACCTTTAGCTTCAGTCGTTGTTTCCAGCTCTGAGGTGTGGGTTTTTCCTGAACCTCCACGAGGCGTGCAGGTATCCAAGCCCAGCTCGCCGCCCACATGCAGCCAGGTCTGAACATGGAGCCCGCTGGGCCACAGATAATGATCACCATGCTCTGCAGACAGTCTGTCATTCTGAACTGATCAAAAGGTGAGCGTCCAGGTGAACAACAAGCTGCGCTCAGGTGAGGATTAGGTGGCAAATTTGGCCTTTGTTATCAGTAAATCCAATGCAATGCTTAAATTAATAACGCTGTTGCTTTACAGCATTTGTTTTAAGGAGAATTATTAAGACACTCAAAAGTTTTTTTTCTTCTAAAAAACACAACACCTGCTCCACATCGCTGTTATTGCAAACAGGTGCAAACATTAAAGGAACGCCTTCAGAAACATGCACATTTATTTCTACCCGTGACCCCCCGAGGGACTCCGTACAATGCAAACACAACACATTAAAAGACATTAGCTTAAAATAAAAACTACATGTAACTGGAATGACAAAGCCCTTAAAAGTTTGAAATTAGGCTTTTTAAATTCAAAGTGGCTGGTTTTTAGAGCTTTATCAGTCAGTAAGAATACAAAACCTGTCGTCTTGTAAAGACTCAAGAAGTCACAACCAGTGTTTTACAGACCAAAGTCTGTGACGTGAATGGGATTAGAAGAAAATAAAATATTACAGGTTCTTCCTCATCGGTGAATATTTGTTCTCCATTGCATTTACCAATAAGTTAATTATATTTACCGGTAACCTAATTTTGTGATGAAAAAAGTACATTAATGATGTGTGTGTAAAATATGGACTGTCCAAAAGTTGTGAGGGAACAAATTATTGTCTTGATGAAGTGCTTTGAAAATCGGCGTTGCTTCAAGAAGCTGCATGTTGAGTCAAAGTTACCATAAGTTTCAAGGTTGAAAACCGGACCAACGCCAATTTTGCATTTATTTGAAGTGAAATATTCTCGAATCACATAATGTTAATAACCGACCACACAAAAGTGATTTTGAAGACATAATGTCAATGTGACCCTTTTTCTTTTGCACCTAAAACGTCAAAATCTTCCACTTTTATTCCTCTTTTATCATTTTGTCATGAATAAAGTTCAGATTCTGTATGTGATCAGAGTGAAGTCACAGAAACTAAGAGCTCTGACCAAAATCTAAACCAGTTTTTCCCCCTAATTTGAATAAATTAGTTTAACGGATCCACAGGATTAGTATACGCAATACGCTTCCATAGGATGGTGCTGTAATAAAAATTTAAAAAAGCATTGCTATGATATGCTGAAGGCTCGATCAGTGCGTATGTGTAACTCTTCCCTGATGACAGCTAGATAAACTCTGCCTCCTGAACAGGATTAACCAGGTATGTTACCACCGAATGAATGAATGACTAAATGAATGAAACTTTATTTAAATGAATAATGAGAAAGAGCTTCTGTCTCCTGAGCTCATTTAAAAAAAAGTTTTTTTTTTTTTTTTTAAAAGAGGCACGGACTCTATTTCAAATATAACAGAAAACTATTACTGAGTAAAATAAATTTGCTTAAGGCACATAATGCTAAAAGAAGTGATGCTTGGACATGAGTCTGATAGATTTATATATTTTTTGCATATTTAAACATTTATTCCATGTTAATTATGCATGCCTAATCAAAAAAAATACTAAGTTTGAATTTAACATAATGTTGCAAACTCAGACATCCCTCTCCACAGTGACACCCTCCAGCTCCTCCGGAGGATTCCAAGGCATCCTGACCACATGTCCAAACCACCTCAGCAGGCTCCTTTCTGTGTGGAGGAGCAGTGGCTCTATAGCTCCCCCAGAACGGAGCTCCTCACCTTCTCTTTAAGGCTGAGCTGATGGAAGAAGCTCCTTTCAGCTGCTATCATGTGTCATGATCCATATCATGACCATAGGTGAGCGTTGGAACGTAGACAGAGAGCTTTGCCTTTCAGCTCAGCTCCTTCTTCATCACCAGAGACTGGAGCTACACCCTCATTAATGCAGACTTGGCCCAAAATTTTCCACCCATCTCCTCCGGCCTTATGAATAGATGGATTGTATATTTCCAAACCTTTTTTAAAATATGACAAAACCATGCCATTACTATAGTCATTGAGTTTTCCTGCAAATGTGACTCAGTAAATATAGTTTTAAAGCATTTCAGTCTCTAAAGATCATGCGTAATGCTCTGAAGTGCATATTAAAATTTATTTCAAAGAACTGACCAAAGATTTGTCACAACTTGGCTGGAAAGTTAGATAAGGAGGACCACACATAACAATTTTTTTTATTAACTTAGGAATGCAGAAATAGTCATCAGAGTCAGAAACTTGAGCAACGAGCTCTAAGCAGGAACCAAAGTGTGAACGCAGATCAAACCAAAGAGGAAAAAAACAATGGCTGATTTTGTCATTTGTGTAGCTGAGCAGCAGCCAGGTGTGATGACTTCCTCTTCACCTTGGCGTGATAAGCTCTGCCCACTCACTACATTCAGGAAATTTACTGCTGACGTTACTTTTTCTGCACAGATAACTGTAAAGCTGCATCTATTCAGAACATCAACTGTTCTGAACAGTGGTTTAACGAACGTCTTTGTTTTATTCCTGCTCGTGCTGATTTGGGTTGGATATATTAATGTGTGTGTGTGTTTGTGTGCTGCGAGGGCAAAGATCAGGATGAGCTGAAGCAGTCACAACAGAGCACAGTGTTTGTGAGATGAATGACACCCAACTGCAGGCAGTTCTGTTTTCAGGTTCAACCAGTGGAAGATTCTCCACACAGACTGGTCTTGTTGTTCAACTTCACAACTTTTCACATAAATGATAACACACTTAACTTTTGTGTCAGAACAACAGCTGTTATTTAAACAAAGTTTGGTTATCTTTGTGAGTTATACATAAGGGCACCCGCTTTCTTATTTAAATTGTCTATATCTCTCAGACTCAACAGGACTTAGTAACATTAATACATTTTCACGTTCAAGACAAGAAAATAGACGGAACAAGCATGACTTTTTTTTTTGGAAAGGTTGTCTTTAAAAAAATGTGGCTGCAGAGATTACGGTAGGTTTGCTAAATTGCTTCTGAACAAAACACAAAACTTCTGGGATAAAGTCTTCTAAACAGACAATTTACAGCTCAATCAAAAAGACAATCAAACACAGCGTATTAGCACAAATATCTCATAACAGTTTTCAAGCATGGTGGTGGAGGGCTGATAGTTTGGGACTGCCTTGTAACCATGGGTCTGGGGCCGCTCCAGTCATTGATCATGCTCCTCTGTATAAAACTATACAGGAAGCCATTGGTCTTCAAGTAGGTTCAGATTGTGTCTACAATAAATAAACGATCGCATAATGACGTATGTTTGTTTGGATAATGATTCATCAATTTGTCACATCTGTCAAAACAGAAACATTCCAAAGCTGATGACAGAAAAGTCCTTCATAGCACTAAAGCAGATATAAATATATCATGTTTGGTGGAAAATCAGAACTCAAAAATGCTAGAATATTAT
>JARVGQ010000116.1:23414471-23433029 GCA_031762355.1 Hypsolebias martinsi | reverse complement strand
TCCTTAAAAAAAATCATAATAATGGTGTGAAGAGGATGGCTGTAAGGTGAGAAGGGAGGCCATCGAAAATGGAAAAAGAAGGGAAAAAAAATCATGGCCTGTTTTGGAGTGCACTGCTTGCAAAACTACAGTAAAGTTTGTGCTCATTATGTTTTTCCACTACTGCTCACATTGTACATGCCTCAACTTGTTTAGTACCCACTTTGGCAACTTTCCACATAATTAATCTATTGAAATACAGTTTTAAAAATATGATAGGCAGATTTAGGACCATGTTTTAAAAATGATTGCACAACGAATGACTTTCAGATCAGGACATTTGTGGCTGTAGCCTCTGATGTCTGACAAAATACAGGCCTAGCCTTGGAATTACAGAAACTAAATGAAGACGAGACACTAAATCTAGAACTACTTTGAGACAACTTGTGTTGCAGAGATGTTTTTGAACATATTCAAACAACAACACTCCAAAACTCTTCAGCTCGTGAGGAAACTGAAAATCCCTGTGAACACTCAGAGACATTTAGAGACTTTCTCACAAATGCTGTTCTCAAAGTAATATCCAACGGCCACAGCCTGAGATACTGGCTTCACAGCAACAATCCTAGATGTAAACCACTTGACAGTCTGAGATTTTCAATCCAGCAGTTCTTGAACATTCATTAACTGAATAAAAATGATAACTATTTAGGGTAGAAAAAAAACTAAAAACTTTTAATTTAAAAGAACTGAACCTATTTCACATGAACCGCTGACGTTCCACAAGGATCTGTTTTAATCTCCCTTTTATTTTCCATTTTAATAAATTAGTTTGAAGAACGACTGAATTTATCTCAGACACAGTTACACGCACACTCAACATCAGTCATACACTTTACCTTGTTTCAATCAAGCGCTTGATATTTTACAAAAATGTCAATGGACGTCATAGTTGAAATTACACGTCCTGAAAAGACTAATTTACTGGCTTTCATTAGTTTTTTTTTTTTTTAATAAATGAAGCTGCTACAGTACAAGGAGATAAAGGATTTTTTTAATTTTATTTATTAATTTTATTTATTTATTTATTTATTTATTTATTTATTTATTTATTTATTTATTTGCAGAGAGGATCAATCAGAGCTTTATATTTAACTTTGAAGTTGTGCACCTTAATTGTTGGAGTATTTAAAGTAAAGAAGTTAAATTCAGTGAAAATACAATTGTTTTTTTTTCTTCAATAAATACACAGAGTTTGAAAAGTGAATCTTTCATTATGTCATTTAGTTTTAGATTTAATTGCCTTAATTGCAGCAGTTTGGGCTCTGCAAATGTATCAAGGCTTCTGATTTATTGCTTTTGATTTTGATCTGTGATACACTCAGTGCAAGTTCGACAGTGAGGTCTGAATGAACAAAGAAAATTTGGATGCCTTGTAGGTCACAATCAGTCACTCTTAATATTGTTCAAACCTTGTGAGTTTGCGGATAAACGTCAAGGCTGCATCATAAATGTACACCTCATGCCTGCAGTGAGTGCTTCATCCAGCCTAAAGTTGCCTCAGTGAACTCGCTCAAGGTGGACAACCGGCTGGGAGTCTGACCCGAGGGCTCGGCCATAGTCAGATCTTCAGAGGGCCTCCAGCTGCAGCTCATGCTCCTGATCTCTGATTAATGGTTTTCCAGCTCCTTCTAAGGGCCTATAAGACCCTGGGATCCTGGCTCACTCCCACAGATTCCCTTTCCCCTCTCCTATGTGTGTCCAACAGGCTTATGCTGGCTCATGAGGGGTGGAGAAGACCTGCAGAGAGGAGAAAATCCTCTACCTCGACAGCACAGACTCACATTCACACACTGAAAAACACAAGCAAGCACCAACACACAGAAACACTGGATGCATAATTTATCCTGAGGGTACCACCCCTGGTATCCACGAGAAGCACCCCCCTGGTAGAGTGTGGCAAAGCCATGCTAAATGGATTCTGCAGAGGAAGAGATTTAAAGCTTTCATAGTGCTTAGGGTGTTCCAGGCGGCTGCATCTTCAGGCTTTGATGGATTGTTCTCAGGTTCATTTCAGGATTTTCAGGAGATTTTGAAATGGTGACTCCATACAAGGGTCCAGTGGAATTAGAGAACACCGGTTTTAATTGGATTTAACTAGAAACTTCTTACACAGATATAAACCGTAAATAGCCATCTTTTACTTTGTTAAGAAGATTTTTTTTAATTTTTCTAACTTTAAACATGTCTTAGCATGAATTTAGTGTTATTAAAGCAAAAGCAGAATGAATGCAGCATTGCTACTCTGTAACTTGCACACACAAAATGAAGTCTTCTGCATCAACTTAAACAATTGTTTAAACTTGACCAATGCCAACCAAGATTTTCATGAAAATGAAATAACTTTTGAAGAATTTTGTAATTTTATTGCACCCCACTTTTTACCCTAACGTGTAGATGATTAAAAGTTAATCCTTGGAGGCCCACGGATTCAGGAACGATCTAATCCAGTCATTTCCGGATATGGGACACAAGCACAACTCTGTTCCTGTGTCTTTGTATCAAAGGATATTAACACAAGTGCCACCTGGTCAGAGATGGGCACATTAATTAGATTTGATGGCAGGTTTTAATCACAAATGCATATTTTTTAAATATCTTTAGTATTGAATCTTAGAGCATATAACTCACATCGGATATGCCTTCAACAAACACCATGAATGTAATCTTTTCATTAATTGTGACTGGGTGTATCCGAGTGATAAAAGCTTCATGTAAGCACTGGTCTATAAATTAATTCTGCTAAGTGGCAGTTTGCAAGCCTTCTAATTATTTATACTTTTTCTATTGGTCAGGGTGTCACTTAGATAAACATGGTGGAGGTTCATCTCATCTGGTCCACAAAACACCAGAGTGTGCCGCTACCAATGGCTATGTTGAACCCTGACCCTGCTGGGTCACAGAGAGCGTTTGTCCCTTGGTAATTGGACAGAAGGGAGCTTTCGCTCTTCATTTAACCTTTGGGGTCCGAACCCACCCCCGCCTACCATAAAGTCCCTGGTTCTGACCCAATGCTTTTCACCCTATCTTTCCACCCCCATCATGTGGCCTTTGAAAGCCGGAGAAAAGCTGGAGTGTGCTTGCCCTGTCAGAGACAATGGCGGAGTTAGTGAACCCTGACCCGGCAGACTGAGGCCTTTCTTCCTGGATCAGGCACTGCCTTTCGCTACGGTGGGTTATTGCTGCACAGCTTGGCAACTGAATGAGGGTAAACACTTGTTAAGATTCTGCTGGATCTCCCCCAACTTCTTTTCTCCTGTGGTCGCTCAGCGTACTTTTCTCCTTTTGGAGAGAGGTTCGGCTCCGTTTAAAGAATGCACAGGTGTGAAGCTCATGAGGCGTCTTCAAAATGCATCGTCCTGACGGCTTTTTGAAAGAACACGAGTCACAGCTGAGGGAAAAACACAAATTAATTTGAATGATTTAGGCATGCATCTGCTTGTGTATTTTGAATGTTTTATTTATTTATTTTATTAGTTTTTACCTTTATAAAACAATCGGTTACATGGATGCAAAACTCCTGGGGGTGCACCATAAAAATCACAAACAAGTCTAGAGTTAAGTCTCTTAGCACTTGACTCAGTGATAATCACAATCTGTAAGCGTGTATAATTTTAGGGATTTTTAAAATTAATATTATTTACCTTCGCAAATCCAATTAATATCACAGATCTCTTTTTCAATGGAAGCCTGGGCCTGAAAGCATGTAGACATGAGGAGAACATGCAAACTCCACACAGAAATGCTCCAAGTCCAATGCAGGGCTTGAACTCAGTACATTATTGCACTGAGGCAGTAGTAATAACCACTAAACCACTGTGCAAGAACTACAGAGCTTAATTTTGTAATTTTAAATTTTTTTAAAAAAAAAAAAAAAAAAAAAAACCTTGACAATCGGACTGCAGTTGTTCCTGTGCTGCAAACTTTTTGTTAAGAAATATTTTCTTAACGAGCTTCCTTCAAAATAAACTTGATTTTTCTCTAAAAAACTAATTTCAATATTCCTGGTCAAGATTTAAGGCTTAAAGCAACATTTTCTGAGTAACGTTGGACTCTCGATCCAATAAAATCTACTTTCACTTCCTATTCTTAATCCCTTGATTGCTGCAGGCCCCTTGTGCATCTCCTTAGTGTTGCCATGGAGATCCAGCGCCACCTCCCTCCTAATGCTGCACCGGTCACTGAGGAGCGACCTCACGTGTCCAGATGCTGAGCATGCGGTCGCGGTAAGAGGAGCATCCTGTGAGTGCCACAGACATATGGGCTGAAAGGGAGGACTCCTCTGGAGCTGCTGGCCTTCTTTGGGGGGTCAGAAGCCTTTTGTCCCGGCCCTGCCCTCCATGCCTCTTAATGGTGCAGAACAGCATTGTACAGTATTGTAAACTGCTTTCTGCCCCTTTTTGCCCTGTCGGGTCCTCAATAGTAAGACTCTCTCCCACTTTCCCTCTCACTCAGTGGGTGTTTTAGGGTCCTCTGCTTTCATCCCATTCTTAAACCACCTTCTGCCTTTTCTGCTTTTGCTGGGTTTCCAAAGTTCTGCTGAGTGATGGTCTAATTGTTAGGGAACAATTAAGCCATCTGATTTCTCCCCTCTCCTTTTGGTCATGTCTGCTTTGTTTTAGAAAGGAGCTGCTTAAGTACAAGAAAGGGCTGGAGGTCACGTCAATATCTGTCTGGACTCATTAATGTAAAGCTCACACCACTATTAAATAAAAACACAGAAATCAATCAGTTCTTGTCTCTGTATGAAACATTTGCTAATAAAAATGTACAAATAAGTGCTTTGATCAGACGACAGAGGAGTTGGCTATTCTGAAACATCAGGATAAATGATCGATTACTCCTTTGTCTAATAATCAAACCACTTTAAGGCCTCCCTCTTGTCGGCCCAATAAATCTGTCTCTCCTTCTGTATGCACCGTGAAATGTGTCCCCTTTTAATAGACAGGTGAACTAAACAGCTGGGAGACAGATTTGCCTGGGATGTCTGCACACATTCGTTCTGACCCTTCCTTTTGTTGAAGTAATGTCACATCTGTGACCCTGTCTGCTCCCTTCTCCCACTCTGCCTTTCTTCCTTTTTTACAGCTCATGCTTTCCGCTCAATTTCATACTGTCTCGGTCTCTCCCCGCACGTGGAGGCGAGGCCTGGCCACGCTATCTGCTGCAATTAAAAGACCAGGCTTCTCTTTTCAAAACCTTTTTGATGGAAACTTTGTCTTTAAGCACTTGCTACTTTTTAAATAACAAACGTGGTTCATAAAACATTTAAACTAACGCTCCTAATGCAATCACAGTTTTGTGAAACAAAACTATTATTTTATCTACCTGTTATTGATTGTTTGCACATATTATTTCTGATATATTTCTTGCACAAACTGCAAAAGTTTGCACTTATATGTACACAGCCTCCCCCTTTTTCATCTGGTTCTTATTCTATTTTATTCTATATTTTTATATATATATTTTTTCTACTCTTATAGTTTATCCACGTTGCTCATGTTTGTGACCAATTTGCAACGTAATTTCATTCTGCAGTGCATCTCCGATGTTGTGTTGAATGACCATAAAGATCATCTGAATCTGAATTGTGTTGAGTGGTTGTCAAATGCATAGCAGGGATTTACTCTAAACCTTCAGAGCTGATTCAGATGCTGGATAATTAATATGTTTAATACTTAAATAGTAGGATTAGAATGATTGTGTTGCTGCTCACTGAACATCCTTAAGACATTTCAAAGTTCAGCAGCAAAAGGAAAAATTTAGTTTCATCCCCAAAAACTTTGTAAGGATTTTTTTCCCCCGTTGCCATAGAATAAGTGTAATCAGTACCTATACTCCTTTTCAGGCTTTAATTAGGTGAATTTCCTTCACATTTAAAACATTCTGTCATTAAAAGCCACACAAAACAAACAGGGTAAAAGATGTACCAGCTTCAATACGATCTGGAATATAATAACGCACAAAGAACATAATTTATTATTCACTTTTCACATCTTTTTTGTGATTAAACAAGCTGATGTTTTACAAAAACAAACATTAGACGGCTGCACCATACTGTAGTTATTATTTTACACAAAAGCTCAGAAAAAAGTTTTATCTGTATTTTTTATAGCTTCCTGTCCATTCCTGCAGCCAGGACATTGTTTCTGAGAGATAACTCATTACTAAAACAGCTTCAGCGTGCGTGGAACCAACAGAAGGCGAATCCCCGTGGGTCTCAAACTCTGCTCCTCTTGCAGTTAAAATAACAATTTTCCATGCATTTATTTGTTTACTGGTAGTCATTTTCACTGGAATGCTTATTGCATTTACTCTTGAACAGAAGACAATTTGCTTAAAGCAGTTCCAGAACTACAGACAGTGTAACAACACATTTATCTAATTCTATTTCCAAATCAAAACTATGGATGTAACAGCTTACTTTATGTACTTTCAACTAAAACACTAAACTTATCATGCAGACAATCAGTAGAGTTGTGCTAATTTTATCTGATAAAATCCTCCTATAGCCTCACTACGCCTCTTGCATTATCCTTGTTCTCTTAATGTTGGAGGGACTGTTCTGAAACAAGAAATAAAAAAGGTCTTTATCTGTTCATTACAGGTGCTGACTCATCATGTTTCCACCTGGATGAATGTGCGCTTTTTACACTTCATGAAGTGCTGAATTAAAAAACAATAAGAAAGTAACAGCTAAAGAATTAGCATTATTTTCTAGTCATGTTTTTTTTTTGTGATATGGTTTTAAATTCTTAGATTTCACATTACAGTACTGTAAACACACCATTTCAGAAAAGCTACAGTGGTTGTGGCTTTTAACCTAAAATATGGACATAAGGATGTCCGGTTTTCTGTCGATGGGTTTGATTTTAGGACATCGATTCTTTATTTGAGTCAGATGCCGATAAACAAAACACTGCAGCTAGTTGTAGGTAAAAATTAATAATAAATTTACGTTCTTGTTACTGGCTTGAAATGTGATATTTGTGATCAGAAACAAATTTAAGAAGAGGGAAACTTCAACAAACAACTTAGCACTTGTTTCTCCAATACCTCCAATATGGCCGACATTTCTGATGTCCCGGGAAAACACATTTTAAGCGTAATAAGCGATATATTTTGAATAAATTTTCTCATTTCACTTTATTTTTTACTCACATTCAAAATGTTCTAAAACATTTTCTTTAACATTAAAACCTGCTCAATTTAAAGTTTTACTTCTCAGATTTGTTAAGGCTGAGAAAAAGGCAAATAAAAAAATGTAAGCGCCTCGCCCCTTTATTTTATTTTATTTTATTTTATTTTATTTTATTTTATTTTATTTTATTTTATTTTATTTTATTTTATTTTATTTTATTAACCTTTATTTAACCAGGCAAATGAGATTCCAGATCTGTTCTTCAAGAAGTCCTTGTCTTGAAAGAAGCATTGAACATGCATGTCAGGCCCACGCTGGAGTTTGAATCCAGGACCTTCTTGTTGTGAGGCAACAATGCTAGCCACTGATCCACTGTGCAGCTTATTTCTAGCATTGTGTTTTTAAAATGTTCATTTGAGACCCAAACTAAGGATGTGGTTTGATATGTGAAGGTGTGGGTTACATGAGGTGTGAATGATCTCAAGTTGCGCTGTATCAGAAATATTGAGCATGTTTGAACATGGCTCAGCACATCAGCATGTAAAATGAGTGCAGCTCGTCAGCCTGATTCCAGCTAAATAAAACTGAACTTGTTGCCTATTTTTTGCAATCTTTAACAATATTTTCCCACAGCAGTGATCCACCTGTGAGGGCTCGCTGTGACAGAGGGCGACTGAGGTGCTAATGAGAGAAAAGGACCGCCTGACTACCCCTCCCACAAATACAGGTCTTTGTCTCTCCCTTTGCCCCCCCATCATTAGCTTAATGTGGGCTTCTCCCTCACTGCCAGTTTGGCAAAAAGGTTCACAAATGCAAATCCCTGCCCAGTGCTAATGGAGGTAAATGAAAATTAATTGATTTGTATTCAAAAGCCTTTTCATTCGCCTGTTCTCCCAATGTGCTTTTTTTTTTAAATATGCAGACCATGCCCTTCAACAATGCATGCTCGCCCCCCCACCTCAACATTTCAAACATATTGCAATGTACTAACTTCTCTCATGCATATAGGAGGACAAAAGGAAGCAAGGGAGGCTTTCACCAGCTTTATGTGAATAATAAGAACCTCTGTTCGCTGACCCAGACCACAGATTAGGGTGTGACTCTCTGTTTAAAAAGTTTAAAGACAATGTCAGTCGTTTTCTTAGTGGAAAGGTAGGCTGTGCCTTTCTTCTGATATAGAATATGGAACCACATCAAAGTATAGAAAGAGGGAACTTGCTTTATGCACAATATGTCGTTCATTGAACGTCATATAAGGTAAAGATTAAATACTGGCCCCAAAGTTAAAATAGAAAGTAAGAAGTGTCTATTTATTCCCTAAAGATAATTAACCATTGGTTTAATTTGGTGTCCTAAGTGTCTATTTCTATGACTGAGTTGTGGTGACAACATCAGATAAAAGTTTTAGACAAGTTTAACACTGTTTTGGTCTGGAGCTTGTTTAGTTACGACTTGTTCTAGTAACCTATAACCAAGCTAGTAGTTGAAGAGCTTGAAGTTTAAATTTTAGCTTAGATTCAGTCTGCAGGCTTACTTGTGGTTCCTAAAGTTTCCAAAAATGGGAGGAAGATCTTTCAGTCATCAGGTTCCTCTCTTGTGGAATCAACTTTCAGTTTCTGTCCATGAGGCTGACACATTGTCCAGTTTTAAGACTGGGCTGAAGACTTTGCTTTTTGATAAAACCTATAGTTATACAGTAGTCAGCTTGGTTTCGTGACCTATTCCTTATCCTATGCTGCTATAGGCTTAGACTATTGGAGAACAAATTGACTTCATTTCATCAAATGTTACAAATACATATAAATGAATAGTTTGTATTTGTAATTATTCTTTCTTAACATGTGATTTCTGTCTTTTTGTCTTTCCTCCTAGAGAAAACCTGATGGCCTCCATCCTGAACCTGTCATTGTGTGTTTGTTCCTCCTTCCTGTTCCTCTCAAACTCAGCCGGTCGAAGCAGATGGCCGCTTGTCCTGAGCCTGGTTCTTCATGAGCGAGTTTTTCCTTTCCACTGCTGCCTCTGTGCTTGCTTGGGATGGACGACTGTGATGAAGTGAAAACTCAAAGAAATCGGTTGGCTCCTTAGATAAATAACATTAAATTACTTTATATTTGTATGGATGTTTCTCTTCAGTGCCTGAGATGACTTCTGCTGTGATTTGGCGTTAAAAAAATAAACTGAATTTAATTTACTTTTTTAAAAAAGGTTTCTAATGAAGTAGCCGGTGTTTTACAGCAGTCAGAAAAATGTAACTCAGAAGAATCAAGAAGAAATTTTCACAGTGGAATCAAACTAACAGCTACTCAACCTGAGCCCTGTTCAAGAGCAGACTTTACAAAAACATTTACTTTGGGTTATCACACTGCATTATTTGTTGCATCAGTTTGTCATGTGAATTTTGTATATTTATTTAACACGTTTTGTTTTGATCATGCGCAAATAATGTTCCAAATGTCTTTGGTATGAAAACTAAAAATGTAAAAATAAAAATCATCAGAAAAGAAAAGTGACAGAAAAGTTCAGAGTACAGCCATTATTATTAAAGCTTGTGCTGTTTAGAAGACAGACACAGTCTGACTAGTCTAAACCTCAAATCCTCCACAAGAATTTTTCCTTCTTTTTTTTCATTCAACCTTTATTTATAACACAGATGACAACAATAGACAATCACATAAAAAGCATATAGAATGGAAAGAAAATGGAAGAAATAATATAAAATGAACCAATATTAATATTAATAACTAATATTAGTTAATATTAATATTATTTCATTTATATTAAGATTTTTCAGACCAGGATAGTATTCACAGTTGTCTACTGCAGGTAAGATACTGATCACTCATAACATCAAAATAGCTCAACTATTCCTTTAGGGTCAAGCCAAATTTTTAAAACTTGAATAGTATTTTAGTTAAGTCCAATATGTGGGATTCAGAAAGTTTTTTGTAAGTTATTTTGGGTAAGGATGCAAAAACTTTCAGAAAAGAGTGCATCTCAGATGGCAGGTAAAGTAGAGTGCCACACGAGGGCAAAGAGGATAGATTCAAATTTTTTATTTAGTCCAAGCAACAAAGATTAAGGTGTGCTGACCTCTGTTTTGTGTGAGGTTCTAAAAAAACTACAATTTTCTAGCATATTATTAGAAAACTAAGTCCTTGAAAGACACATGGGAAAGGCAAAACAGACCAAAACAAGACATTAATTTTCTGCTGAATTCTTAAAAAAAAAAAAAAAAAAAAAAAAAAAAAAATGTGTTTATATCATCTTAAGACTCAATGGCAGCCAGCACACTCCATCATTACCTTCATCCAGCAGGGATAATGAGGGATGATAGATGGAGATGTCACTTGAATATAAGCAGATTCTGTTCCTGCCATCCCCCGACTCCCCTTGTTCTGCCCAGGCTAATTGTTTACCTATCAATCGATCAACCTCTGTTTTCCTTTTGTGATTAACCAAGCTATACCTTCCTCCTCTCCCTTGCACGCTGAGGGACAGTGAAACATTAACCAGACGGAGAAGCAACCGTGATGAAATGAACCTGGAGGAACGATGGCGCTCTTCCAACAAGGCGTTTGTTAAACCCAAAAACTGCAGGGTCAGCTTTAGAGGTCATGCTTCAGTGAAGCTTTGTCTTTTGACAATGCAGAGCCTAATTATGTCACAACATAAGAATAGATAAAATGCATCAAATTTCACTTCAGTTTTTGAATAAACAGTATATTTGCAGCCATAATTTCATTTTCAGTGCTCTTGAATGGCGTCTAAGTTGACGTGAGAGGATCTGTGGCTGTGTGAAAGTCTTGCTTGCGCTAGGATTTATGGAAGGCTGTGAAAATTTTACACATGGCATTTAACTCATTGTTTGAAGAAAAGAATAACGTAAAAGTCCCGACCTCCCAGGAAGTGCCATTCATATAAAACTGAATCACATTCACTGGCTTTGACCGGTGACAGATAGCTTTACATCATCGCTCAGACCGCAGCGCCCGTCGGTTTGACAAGCAAAAGTGCATGAAAAATACACACCCAACCAAACACACACACATGCACACACAGACATTCTCCTCCTCCATGTTACAAAGTTCACACATTCAAAATCAGACAAAAAAATACAACACGTTTCAGAATCCCAAACCAATCAAACCCAATAAAACCAACAAAGCTGGGCAAGGTTTCTGAGTAGGGCTGTGAAAGAAAAAGAGAGATGGTTCTACAATGAAAGCCACTGAAAGGAGGGCCATTTGCTAAGCTATCATTCATGAGGTATGGGTCCCATGCCTGTACAAGCTTGCTCCCAGCTCTGCACACTTGTTGCCATTGTGACACGCTGGCAGAGAGAAGCCTCTGTAGTCCCGGGGATCAATTCAAACCCTGACAACACCACACTAAACCAGGGTGCCATTTGTTCAGAGGAACCCCCTGAAATCCCTCTCCCCATCTGTCAGGGGGCCTCCGAGGCACTTTGTGTGTGTGTGTGAGAATGTTAGTGGGTGGGAAAGCAGGAGTGTGAGGGGAGGTTAATCAAGATTTGGATGTGGATGGGTGTAGGAGGAGGTCCTGCGTGAATGTGTGGTCATTATGCTGATTTTTTTTTTCTTTCAAGACGTTAGAAGAATACGTTCTTTCACGTTCCTTGTTCCTTCAGGACGGGCAGTCTTCTGCCACCAATGCTGCCCACTTTTATGCTGCGGCAAGGGTGGTCAAAGAACAGAAATCTGGGAATCAGGTCAATTATGGATGGTGGCTTGCTGATAAGAGTGAAAGAAAGCTAGCAGGAGAAAGCAGGAGAAAGCAGGAGGAGCAGGAGCAGGGAGCAGGGCGGCAGTTTTTGTCACGTAATTTGAATGAATACTGGTCCGTGCAGCAAGCCGGGCCTGACCTGACCGCCTGTTTTGTCAGATCTGTTGTGACGCTCCTAACTAGACTCGTTCTCACACAGACCTCCCCCTCGAGTGCTGCATGAACTTTTTCTTTATCCTTTTTTTTTTCTAATTGCAGGAGTCCTTCCAGTAACTTCACACGCATCCGTGTGCACCTGCAAATTCTCCAAGCACAGCTTTATTTTCTATTTGCGTTCACGCATTGAGGATGCCAAAAAAAAAAAAAAAAAGAAGCAACAAAGCGGAACGACTATTAGTTCTTTACGTCTTTCAGAAACATGAAGGGTCCCCTTTCAAACGCTTCCGTGCAGCAAGACACCTCAAAGCACAACTCCTGTTCAGTTCACACATCCGTGGCCCTTAAAACCAACCGGGCACTGTTTCCCGCTGACCGCAACATTCGGTCGGGGTTCATGTTGGTTCTAGCTCACAATGCGACAAGTGGTGACCTCTGGCCTTGGCACTGACCCCTTCTCTTCCAGGGGTTAGGCGCTGAGACAGATGTGGGTAAACTTCCCCATGTGAACAAGAAAAAGAGGCCCACTTGTTAAAAGACTCTGTTTTCTCCCTCTTCTTGGAGTAAGTAAACCTCAAAGTGGAAGGTGGGTCTAATTGGGAAAGATCTGGATACGGGTTCAAATAACCGCAGGCCGAGGAGCACAAAGGATATGAGCGAGGAGATGGGAGCCTCATAGGAAAGATTTGGCACCTTTGCTTTTAACTGGTGAAATAAAATGCAATAAAGTGTTTCAACATTTGCTGCAGCTAATCTGAAAATAAATTTCCAACAGAAACATTGAATAATTTTGGTTTAATCTGGTTTTTATTTATTTACAATTATTTAACATTATAATATCTATATTTATATTCTCCAGAAATAAAAGACAAAAAAATGCAGATACATAAAACTTTTACTCTGCTATGAGTCATATTTTGACTTAACACAGAAGTCTTCATGATTTGTTTTATTATACAGTATTTTAATAATCCACCAGCAGGTGGCGCTCCAGGCCTGAAGCCTTAAAGGTGGAGTTACTGATTTGGGACTGAGCCCAAAGGATCACTCAAAAACAAATAATGACCAACTCACAAGGTTTAGAAAGTTAAATTAAACTTAAAGCAAACATTTTCTTTGGTTATTAAAGTGCTAATATTTTGTTTTTCTTTGAATTTATTTCTTTAGAGCAACATTTTTGTGAGTCTTTTTTCCTCTTCATTGAAAGTCCGTCACTGACGCCCATCTTTGACGCGTGATTAAAGATATTTAAAACTTTTATATTTGAAGTTTTATTTCACTAAGAGTTCAACGGATTGTTTGTGTAAGTTGGAGTAAAGTGGTCCTATGAGACAAGATGGTGTACATGTTCTTCAGTTGATGAAACGATGAAACAAGTTAATTTTTGGGGGGTAGAAAAAGAACAGCTTCTTAAATTAAAGTGTGTTTTAGAGAAACTTTTTTGTAGATGTGTGCATGTGGGATTCAGAATTCCCAGAGCTCCTGGTTTGTGTATCTTTTTAAAAAATTATCGCAAATGACAAAATATATCAAAAAGTGTGTTTTTTTTATTAGAATTGGATTGATCAAAACTGGCAATAATAATTTTAAAATATTGAGTTTTTTCTAACAAAACATCTTGTAAAACTAACATTTAATCATTTTTTGTTAATCTCTGATTGTTTTTAGTACTAATGTTTTTAAAATGTACAACTTTATTCCTTAAAAATACGAATTTACCAAAACATGGAGAGAAATTCAATAAACCCAAGAACAACAAGCTGTTTTTGTCAAACGGCAATAATTTTTAAATGTTTCTAATTTGTAGAACACAATCTTTTTTATTTACTATGTTCTGTTTCTGCATGATAATATTGATTTACATTATATTGATGATTATCCTGTTCTTTTTTTTTTTCTTACTTGCAATCATTTTGCCAATCAAATTTTTTCATAGAGTAGCTTGAGTCATGACTGGAATCAATATGATGATCGTCAATATTTACAGACACGCAGGATGAGAAAAAATATTCAGATTACAGTATTCTTTTAAGCAAACAGACTTTGTATGTTGAATTGTAACTCCTGCTTTAAAAACCCTTTTCACTCCCTTGTTTTGATAGTTCTATTGGATTGTTTTTATTTTCTTATATACATTTAAAATACAGCTCTTTTAATTACTCTATGGGGTGTACAGCTTTTTATTATTTGTGTTTCTTCTTATTTTTGTTTTGTCTGTTTTCTGTCTTTGCATTGAATACATTCAACATGTGATGTATGTATGTATGTATGTATGTATGTATGTATGTATGTATGTATGTATGTATGTATGTATGTATGTATGTATGTATGTGTGTATGGATGGATGGATGGATGGATGTATGGATGGATATTACTGGACCCTGTTGTATCATTTCTACTATTATATAGATGGTAAGTGAAAATGACATCAAATGTAAACAATAATTTAACTGTACAGTACTCCATATTTTAAATGCTGACCTTTCAAAACTGTGACTATTTCTAATATAAACTGTTCACTTTTACAGAATTTACTCTTCCAATATGTAGATTAGTTTGCAAAAAACTGAGCATGAGATAGTTCAATTTTAAAAATCTATTACTTATTCTTGATTAATGCACATTTTATTTTAATCAGTTTGATTTCTATGCAGGGTTCCTGTTTTGTAATGTGGCCTCCTCAGTCGATGTCCGCTCACACCCAAACAGCAGCTTGTTACACTCACAGTGTCTCTGCAGCTGCCTGACTGAGCCCAAAATGAGAAGGAAATTCTGATTCCGGTTGCTTGGTTGTGGTCATTTTTACATGCCAGTGAAATGCCAAGCCAGAATCCTGCTGGCTCCCGTGCAACGAGTCCTGCTGAAACAAATAATTAAAAGCATTGTTCGACTAAGAGACAATGGCTGAAAAATGTAATAACACACCACTTAAATCACCTAAAATGGGACAGCTTGGTTGGACTCTGTGGAGACCTTTTCGTCGGCATTCCAGACTCAAGTGAGAGGTCTCAGCTGAGAGCAGCTTCTCCCACTGTGTCCGAGGGAGGACAAGAGCTCAGAGCATCCTGAAAGTGAACTTTTCATGTTTAGCCCAGCTGAAGAGTCATAAACGCCTTGTTCCCATTGTGTGAGAACTCATCTTGCACATTGTCCCCTCGGCTCTGCCCACTGGTTGCCAATAAGTGGAACATGGTCTCCTATCGAGCAGCAGTCTAGCATTCCTTGCATTTGCAGTCGGCTGTCTGGCATGAGGTCGAAAGAGACACCGTCAAGCAGAGAGACCTCGCTTCGCTCCTTTTCTAGAAGAAAAGCTTCGATTGTCTCCATGCTGGAATGTTTTTGTCTTCAGCAGGTTATTTTCCAGCATATAAAGTAAACATGTATACTCATTATATTATTTTATAAAAACTGAATATGACGTTTCTGTGATCTTTATCAACTTATTCCAAAATCATAACGTTTGTTTAAAATCATCATAATAGAACAGACAAACACTAGGTATAATTGATGCATTTAGCAGGTAAAGAACATTTTGAACATTTTCTGGTTGTTTTCACTGATTTTGATTTTGACTAACTAATCTGGTATGGAATTAAATGTTGTTCTTATTTTATTAGAAATTGTAAAACTTCTTAAATTCACTTGTTGACTACTAGCTCAACTTAGGACCACATGTGATATTAAAAGCAAAGATGTTCCGCAATGTGTAGGACTCGGAGTATGCGCTGGAGAGGATGCTCAGCTACTACGACACCAAATCTTAGCTCAGTACATGTAAAATTAACTGGCTTACAGTATGTTTGTGTTTGATTAGTTGTGGTGGCCTTCTTGAATTGACTCCAAAAGTTAATTAGTAGATGTACATCCATTGATTGCTTTCTAAAATTTTCATACACATTTGTCCAGTGGTTCGTGCAATATTTCCAAATATTACTATGTTAGTGAAGTATTTACACAATGGTTCTTGTAAAGAGCAATGGATAACAATGGCTAACTCTTGTAAATGAATCCTCGAGTCTCAGTGGGATTAACCTGTCTAAATAAAGGTAGAATGAAAAAAACCAGCCAGCCTCCAAAACAATGAACAGTAATTTTCCAGTTATTGTCTGATAAGAGCTGCGACCTGCCTTGAAGCCAAAGTTAGGAAGCGAGCTTGCAGCTTTTGGTCTATTCAGTCTACATAACCCCTATTTATACACCAAATGTGTTAGACCGTGGGATGAAAAGTAAAATTTAGGGACACCAGGCATAGCAGAATCATGATGATAGTGTCTGATCATATTCTGCTAACAGGTCAGGCTGCCCCTCCCACGGAAACAAAGACTGGCAGACTGTATATGTGTAAATATTTTTCTTATAATCTTAAGGTCGACATATTCTGAAAATTGGAATTGTTTCAGAGAATTTCAGCTTTTCTTTTTTAATTTTTTTTTATTAAATATATACAAAAATCTGCAAGCTTGTCTCCCTTATTGTTTCTACAACAACATGAGACCTGGTGTGAGCTGAAGGCAGGAAGAAGAGCCAAATGAAGCAAGGACGCAAAGCTCAACAAAATAAGGTAAAGAAATTGGCTCGGTAGAGTTGTTGCCTCTCAGTGAGAAGGTCGCCGGACTGAATCCCAGCTGGGGGCCTTTCTGGGTGGAGTTTGCATGTTATCTCTGTGCACGCGTGGGTTTTCTCTGGGTACTCCGGTTTCCTTCCACAGACCAAAATCATGCATGTTAGGCTGATAGGAAACTCTAAATGATAAGTGACTGAGAGAGTGAATGGTTGTTTGTCTCGTTTGTCTCTGTGTCCCTGTGATGGACTGGAGACCTGTCCAGGGTGTCCCATCTCTCACACAGTGACTGCTGGATATGGGCAACAGTGACCCTCACAACCTGAAAAGGGAAAAGCGGATAATGGATGAACGGATCTTGATTGGCTTTAATTTCTGTTTAATTTTGTTGAGCCTTGCTTCCTTCTTTCATTTTGCTTTTTGCACCTATACTGAACATGTGACACTCTGACCCATACTGTAAACCCCAGCCATGTTGTGTCATTTAAATAAAGTACAAAAACGTTACACTGTATACTATACAATATTTTTAAAGTCAAACAAAATAAAATACTTGTTTCTTTAAGTGCATGCCTAAAAATACAAATTACATTTTTGTAACAAACAAGAAAATTTATTCCAAGTCTACGTTTTGCTGACCAGCTAAAACTCATTACCCAGCTAAATGATGCTGTTGTTGCTGTAGCATCATCTTTTTCTATTGTTGGGATGTTGATACATAATTTGGAAGATTCACTCAGTCATAAAACTCTCATTTTAAAATAATGTTTGAACTTAGAAGTGAGAGGATCTGTCTGTCATCTGTTTCTGCTCTCTGTGTGTTTTTCCATCTTGTATTCAGCTCCTGCCATTGCCACCTATTGTCCCTCCTCATTTGTTCATGTTTATCCCGTTGTTAGTGTCTCTGCATTTTCTGCATTTCTTAATTGCTCTCCTGTCCATGTCTTGTCCTGTATGTCATTGTGTTCTGTCCTCCCTCTGTGTTTCCTGAAAATGTAAGTTCTACTGCCACATCAGTGTTTGTTTTGTTATTAAAGAATAAATAAATAAATAAATCAATAAATCAATAAATCAATAAATCAATAAATCAATAAATAAATAAATAAATAAATAAATAAATAAATAAATTCATACTTTAGGCTCCCCAAATGCTGTCTGCACTTTGGGTCCAACCAAATCAACAGTCATGATAATAAGCCCAACTCAAACTGCAGTTGGGCCACCTCGTCGGATTTGTTTGCCCATTTGATTTGTGACGCTTTACGGTCTGAGACTTATCTGCACCATTCATATTATTGTCATTATTTTCAGATCTCAGACTATCTGGAATCACTGAATCTTGTTAACGCATATGGATCTGCCCATCACTGTAACTTTCACTGTTTTTGAGTTCTAAATGATCGCATCTTCATTAATGTTTCTCATGGTTCAATTATGGGGCAAATTGTCACACTATTAACTCCTGTAATTATACATCAGTTACGAAAAACTCAAGAAAATGTCTGATAATAATGTTGTTACTTCTCTCAGGGATTCAGCCCAACCTTGGTCCCCCCACTAACTACAGTACACCAAATGACTTTAAAAACATGTCAGGTCTTCATTTTCTGCATGTAAATGCATGCAGTCTTCTGAGAAAAACTGAGGCCTTGAAAATTCTGGTCAGTTCTTCTGAGCAGATGTAATCTTCATCTCTGAAACTTGGCTCAACAAATATGTACTGAACAACGATCAGGTAATCAGTGCATTTAACATTTGTTGCTGTGATCATCAAAAAGTGTGTGGGGGGGTGGAGTCGCTATTTACATCAGAGATTCTCTGGTTTCTAGTCTTGTGTCTGTTAAAACAATCCCAAACCAGTTTGAGGCCTTAGCTGTAAACATCACTTTGAATGGAGGCCAGATCTTATCTGTAGTGG
>JARVGQ010000116.1:23402687-23414371 GCA_031762355.1 Hypsolebias martinsi | reverse complement strand
GCTGTAGCTGGCTGCAAACTATGAAATGGATTTCCTGAATGTGAGGCGGGTCTTATTACTCTGGGTTCATGAGACACACCTCCATTCAGGAAATCCATTCCATAGCTTGAAGCCAATGTGCATCACGGATCAGAAAATACCGGCAGGTTGGATTGGAAAATCAGATACGTAAATTATGCTGGTATCGGAGGCTGATACTGATACCAGATCGGATCAGCCTAATCCCTAGTAATTATTAGTACTTTAACATTTGTGTCTATCATGTATTGGGAAGACTGTATAGATTTTTTTTTGTGTGTGTGCTTACAAGGAATACTGAAAGGCTTAAATCTACTTTCACATTAGAAGAAATTTAATACTTTAATTTTAAGATCTTGCTCCTGCTACTTGACTTGCTATAATTAGAACCTACATGATCACAAACAGCTGGGGATTTTATTGCACAGGGCATATTTCTTGACATTTTCAATATTTTAATGATGCTTCAGCCTCAAACTCTCATGATGTCACAGTAAAACTATAGAATTACAGAGTTTGGTAGCAGTCAAATCTCTTTGGCCATTCCTTCAGAACAGCATTCAGGCTGCATAGCTCCATGTGTGTGTGGGTGTGCATGTGTGCGTTTTGATGCTAATGAGATGGTAATATGAGTGAGGGTCAGCTGAGCTAAATGCCAATCATAGACATCAATCACGTCCCAAGAGTCACTGGCAGCCACAGTGGCACATTTTCAAAACTATTCCTTTCCTAATTGAATTCCCTCTGCAGTGTCGGAGTCCATCAAATGATATAGTGTTTGGAGGGCAGTGTTCACAAATTTGGAATTCACTCTGTTTTCTTTGCAATCTGAGCGGCACAAATAATGACTGTGATCGAGAGAAGCTGTTGTTGTGTTACAAATAGGCAAGTCAAGATGCAGTATAGCCTGTAGTCATGGCGGAGGCCCTTCATCCTTGATGATAAACTTTTCCTGCCACAAAGAACCAGTACCCAAGGATACAAGAGGTGGTATCCAACACTTGTGTCAACCAAGATTGATCCCTTCTCCCAACAGGGCAGGCTCTGGTAATTACACTGCAGCGTGCCAGCATTGCATCTATTCCGTGCAAACAACAAGCAACCGTGTAGCTGGCAGTTCAATTAGAAAGAGCTCTCTTTATTAGCTGCAGCTTTTTGACTTTTAATTAACATAACCAAAGGACTGACATGTCGCCACCCTTGTGTTGTATTAGATGCTGTGACTAGTACAAATATGTGGCATCACATCACTGAAAAAGCATGTTGGCCTAAAGAGATCTACAACGGTGGTCTTGTTTTCACTAGAGAAACAACAGTATCTGTCATTCACTTCAGTGCTTACAATGATCCATGTTCAAGTGTAAGTGATTTCTCACAGACATGCTAATCATGAAGGTTTTGTCTTTGAAGAGAAGCAGTGTAGAGTTTTTACACTAGATATGGTTTCAGATAGAGTACTTGATATTTGGACAAAAACATCTGATTTTGATGTTATGTCATACCAGATGTCCCTCAGTGTTATCAATCCGTTTATGTTTTAACTTGCTTTCCTATGCATGGTTGCAGGGGAGCTGGTGCCTATGCCATTGTGGGAGAGGCAGGGTACACACCGGACAGGTCTACAGTCCATAACAGGGCCACATAAAGACGAACGAGAACCATTTGAGGTCACACTCAAACACAGTGACAGTTTAGAGTTTGTAAATACCAGTAAGTTAACAAGCATGTGTTGGTCTGTGGGAGGAAACCGAAGTATCTGAGGAACCCCTCTTCATGTACAGAAAGAACATACAAACTCCACACTAAAAAGCCAAGGCCAGGGCTAACCTGCTCTTCAATGAACAGTATATAAAGATAAATATAGAAGCACACACGTTAAATAGTGAACTATTGGAATAAACACTATTACCATATTTTCTAGTGTATGTCACCGTTTTTTGCATAGATTTGCCAGTCCAGCGACTTATACACTGAAGTGACTTATGACTTTTTCCCCCGTATTCATAATACAATTTTTGACTGACGCTTTAAATGTTCATTCCTACTGACATGAACAGAGTAAACATTCCCATTTGCAGCCGCTAGAGGGGTGAGAGGGCCTTCTAGGCTTTTTACAACTATAGGCAGTCGTTCCTGTACTGCTACTTCCATGTTGGTGCACCAACATTGACCAATAAAGTGAATTTGTGAATGAAAAAGTTAAACTGAGACACACCTTTGTATAATGTCACTCAAACAAACAATTGTTTTAAGTATTAATCTTGTTAAATTTCATAGAACTGCAACAGCGAGTCCTCCCGTGCGCCCTCCCATGGCCACCAATTGACATTTGGCAGGCAATCGATATCTAGCACAATACCAGCCCACGTTTTCCGGGGAGTTCAGTAGTGACGCATAATAAACACGATTTATGTATGTTTTTTTTCCTCTTCGTGATACTTTTTTTTTTGGACTGGTGCAACTTATACTCCGGAGCGAATTATACACCGGAAAATATGCTACTCTCCAACGGCATGTGATATTAGTCAGGTAATCTGTGTTCCAGAAGAAAAAATAATAATAATTGAAAAATATATTCTCGTAAACCACTATCTTCTGCTAAAAAGTTAACAGTAAATGGATAAATATCAACATCAACACCGACTGTTCTTGTTTTAATCTAAGTCACATCACTTTTGGTAATTAGCTTTACAGTATTCTGTTTTGGATCGAGGCTTTTCTAATTTACTACAACACATAATGAGTTTTCACATTTTGTGTTGCACTTTTAAAGTTCAGGTAACCTTGTGTTTAAACAAATTGTAAAAAAAAAAAATCATGAAACTACAAACATTTGTTGGAAGAGCAAAATGACCATTTTACGTCTTCATGACAGTTACTCATGTGAATTTACATCAGAGAGATAAGAAAAGTGAATATGATTCAAATAAATAATCATTGACATACACATTTTAAGTACATTTTAGGTTTTTAATGCACTGAGACAACATTTATTTTTTTGGCCTTTCTGAGACTTTTATGTCAGTTTGGTCTTAAAATTTAATCACAGTGTTGTGGTGGACATCTTCACTACATTGCCTCCCAAAATGCTGGTAGGGTTTTGCCGGGGATTAGAGTTCATTGACAAGATGTGCCAACTGACAGTGTCCATGGATTTGCCAAGAATCTGTATTACATGATGTCCTTTGTCGGAGCTGCAAACACAGAGCTGTGATTTGAAACATGGCTGTTTGTAGAAAGCAGCTTGTGAAAGCCTGATAAATCCTGTAAGTATCTGATCGCATCTAACACCAGTGCAATCTATTTCCATTCCTGCAACGGATCAAAGTGAAAAATTTAAAAAAGCAGGCATTGCTGAATTGCATGGAAATGTAAAATGCATAACAAAAAATACTATATACGATTTTTAATGCACTGTGATGCACCAAAATCAGATTTCTTTTTTTTTTTTTTTGGGGGGGTGGGGGGGGACATCAGAACAAACATGAGCAGAAAATTCAATAACAGGCAGAACCGCTTAAATTTTGAGATGGTGACACAGCTGAATGTTTCTTGCTTCAGTAAATTCCAGAGCTGTAACGTCCAAGCCATTATTTTTATTGCTAAAAATGTCCCAAAGCAAAACAACACCCGTTGACTTGCCTCAGACAGAGAACTGAGAGTTGCTGCAAAGACTAAAACATCAAGGCTTTAGATCGTCCTTTCTGTCTTTAAGGGAATTTCAAATAAGAGAATTGGTTTGTCAAAGCTGTGAAAGAAAAGAGAGGGAAACAGTATCCAAAAGAACCCATATAGGACTTTGTATGTGGACTCCAGTGAAAATAAGAAACATTTACAAAGGAATCTGCAAGCAGCAGATGATACTTTTAATGTTGTACTTTGGACAATGCCAAATTCTCAAGAGAAAAAAAGGGAAAGAGGGATAAAGTGTGAAGCATTAGCCAACTAAATTGCCAAGCAACAGAGCCCATTACGCAGAACTTTGCAAGTATCCTATTGAACACTTGATTTGTGCTATAGCATCTCAGCTTCTAATCTTGTCTACAATAGTAACAGTAATGAAGGCCACATATGTTTATTCCCTTACACTTAAATCTGTTTTCTTGAGTATGAGGTCAGATACTTTTTATCTGATGCCCTTTAAAGCACACACACTCGGTGTCCATTATTCTCAACCTACAGCGCTGCGATGTCAAACATTATGAAACTGCTGCCTTGTCACAGCTGCAAGGCCTGCTCAGGACTTTCATCCTTCAAATTGTCTGTGACTTTGCACAAGATTGATTGCATGTCTTTATTTGACAGACAATATTCTGCTGGACAATAGGAGAAAACTGGTAACCCTCCCCCGCACCTCCACCAGCATGGATGTTCACCGCACACTGCTGAAACATGAGATGTGCATGTGTGTGTTGATTGAATGGGATATATTAACCTTCTCAAAGTCAAGCCGAATTATTGTTTAATTGCCCCATTATCATTATGATTCTATATTATTTTAATTTCCAGACCCTAATTTTCCACAATGACTCTAAATGCTTCTGCATGTATTATGGATAACTGTATTGATAGCACAGGAGATGATGTGCAGAGCAGAGACTACAGAAGATTAACGAACATATTACACAGTAAAATTTTACAGCACTAATTAAAAGACAAATGGAATTGTGATTTTTTTTTTTCAGGTCATGTTGCCCACGAGATGCAGACAACAGCTGGTGCGAGTCACGTGTCAGAAAAGAAAATAGCTTTGGAGGTGTGAGCTTGAGATTAGCATCTGTATCATCTTCAAAGAATTGCTGACACACTTATTAATCCGCAAATCTAACCAGCTATTGTTGGAACACATTAACACTTTGTTAGCACATATCACTGATCTTGTTGAATTGGAGCTGGAGTCTGACTCATTTGGCACAAACACTGATAAAAAACAAAAATAATTGTATTTAGCTGCTTAAGTTGTCAACTAAAAACTCAGGGTTGTTCCATTACTTTTTTAAAATACATGTAATTAATGTAAAACAGTGCAGGACATAGTGGAATTGTAATTTGGCACATTTCGTGTTTGAAAACATTTTTTTTTTTTTTTTATGAACAAATGAAACAAGAAAACTAAGAAATAGTGAGACATTAAATACAATTATAATTTCTATGCTCTAAAAACAAATATTTTTTTTTTGCCAAATTGGCAAACAAATTGCTAAATCTTTCATGTGAGTTTGTTGGTTGTGGCAACCCCTGAAGAAGGGAGCAGCTGAAAGAAACTTTCCATATTTTTTGCCCTATATGTCACTTTTTTTTTACATCATTTGCATGCCCTGCGACTTACTTGCCGAAGCAACTTATTTATAGATTTTTAACCATATTTATAAAACAATTTTGGGCTGAGATATGACCATCTTCATTAATTCTGACTGAAAATATTGAACATTACCATTTTCAGTCGCTAGATGACAGTCGAGTAGTATGGCATGCCGTTGAGTCATGGAATAGGTAAAGTGGTTATTAATGACACAATTGGCTTGCCATAGACTGTTACCATTGTTCAGCTTGCTTGGAGCAACTGCCAAATCAGCTTCATTTCGCTGCTCTGCCCTGGTAAAATAAAAACGATCTGACTACTTCCTTGGATAGAGAACTTTACTAATTGGCTTTTCTATGTATGTGTATGTTCCTGTAAAGTGCACTGAGACAACTTTGTTGCAATATAGCACTATTTAAATAAACTGAATTAAATTGAACTATCAAAATGTATTTATTAGTCAAAGGTTAGGCTGAGACACACCTTTACTATAATTACGAGCAAACAAACAATTGCTTTTAAGTGGTTATCTTGTTAAATTTCGAAGAAATGCACAGCGACTCGTCCCCTTTGCGTGTGCCCACTTCCGTGAATTGGCTTTGGATATACAGCTGATTTGATCATCAAAGTGCGTTTAGTAGGTAGAAGTTGGACTGAAAAACACCTTTACTATAATTTTGAGCAAACAAATTATTTTTTTGAAGTGTTACTCTTGTTAAATTCTTGTTTAAGTCCTCCCTTGCATGCTCCCATGGCTGTCATTGGGCAGCCATTTGATTTTTTTGCACAACACCGGCTCACATTTCCGGGTTGTCAACGGTGACGCATAACAAACAAGACACGTCAGCGGTGACGCATAAAAGATGCGACGTATACGGCAAAGCGAAATATACATCTTTAAATCACTTCTTGGTCTGCTGCCTTCATACATCTCCTCCTACATGTGTCTGCGTGAGTGCAGCTACAGCGTGCACTCTCAGTACATGATTACCTGCAGTGTTCCTTCAGTGAGGACTGAACTAGACAAGAGGGCCTTCTCCTACTCCGCTCCTGCTTCTTGGAATATCTTACAAAAAGATGTGAAGCTCTCGACCTTGACCTCTCTAAGTGGCTTTAAGAATCTGTTGGACTCCTGGCAAGAACCAATGCAGACATGTTCATGTTTTTAGTTTTCTACATTTGCCTCATAATCTAACTTTTTTTGCTTTTTTGGCGTCTTATTTTAACTTGTTTTTTTTGTTTTTTTTTAAATACAAAATCTTTATGCCTCTTTTATGTTTTTCTATTTTTGTTACTGTTGTCCACTGTGGTCATCATTCTTTGTTGAAAACAGGTCTGGCTTGTAAATGAGTCCTCGAGGTTCATTGGGATTAACCTGCCTAAATAAAGGTTGAATTAATAAAATGTATTAGATTATTTTTTTCAACCTGCTGTGAGTGTTGCGGTTGTCTGACTAACAAACGTTTTGTTACAATAAATCACTTCAGCTCTCACCTTTCCCTTTTACACATCTTCTTCTATGTATGTAGACCAGGAGAAAGTTGATGAGGGAACGTGACTCTTGCAGTCATAAATAAAGGGTTAGAAGGCGACACAGCTTGTACTGAGTGTTAGAAGCCTGAGGCCCAGAGTTTGACCGCCCTGGATTTAAGGGCTGATTACTGAGAGATTATTAGATTTAATCTGTTAAAAAGGAGCGTGAAGTTCTGATCACCCTGAAGGTTCATGAGTCTTTTGAAACAGTAGGGGAATTCATCCAAGTCGACCATATGCTGCCTCTGTCATGCCATCCCTCTGGAGGGGTGTGTGTGTGACGTGCTTAAACCCATTCAAACATCACCTGAGGCCTTTGGTTTACGGTCAGAGCGTTTCACAGCGTTGTGAACAGGCTGGGAGGTTGTTGATGGAGCACCGTGCTGTTACCTGCGGTGAGCTTTGCCTCTGGGCAGGTGGTCTGCTGGGTAACAGAGAGGTATGGAGAGGGAGCATCATGGGAGGCTTTTGAATCACTGGCTGCAGGTGGAATATGCTAAATCAGGTCTTTTTTTAATCCCCTTTAAGGGATGAGCCTGAAGAGTAAAGTTGATGTTAATTGTTTTTGATGTGGTGGGATGAGCTTTATTAGATTCAGTCATCACAACCAATGTTTTGTTCACATTTATCACCAGCAGCCCAGAGATTTTACTTGTTGCTCCAACCGACCCCTCTGTCTAACACAGGAACAAGAGTTTAGTATTTGCTTGTGAAGGAGATAATTTGACTGACAAAAGTTGGCATTATTGTACAAATTCTTAGAAGCCATAGTTATGAAGAAAAAGCTCAATAGCCTCTGTTGCTACTTTAAATGGATGAATAAAACAAAAACATTCATCCACCCTTTAGTTATTTATACAGACTAGCTTCGGTGAGCCACCACGGGGATTCATTTACAAGAGGGACCTGTTCCAGACAGAACATATAAAGTACAGATAACAACAGTAAACAATGACAACAATACACTACAGTAAAAATGCTATTAAAATAAGAGTAGTGTATAAAACAATGGTCGCTTAATCACACAATCACCTTACAGAAGCAGCTGATCAATCTGGGAAGGGTCAAAGGTCATTTTTTAATTGTTTGGAGTCTATCATTCCACAGACAGTAAGGTCATTCAGAAATGGAAATCGTCTCAGACAGCTAACAATCTTCCCACCAAATTCACCCCAAGGTCAGACTGTGTAATGCTCTGAGGAATGAGCTCTATCTCAGACTCTATTAGTATGCTAGTGAAGATTCTCATTCATCCAGGACATGGAAAATTCAAAAAAGATTAAGAGTAAAAACAACTGGACTTCAGCAGTCACATGCTGAAGTGTCCCTGGGCGAGACACGGAACCCCTCATTGTCTCTGATGTGTGTCCCATCAGTGTATGAATGTGATCTAAAGCACAGATTATTCTTTGTAGAGATATAGTAGAGTGCTGTATGAATGGGTAAATGAGGGCACAGATTGTGTTGTAAAGAGCTTTGAGTGACTTAAGATAGAAAGGTACTATAAGTACAGTCCATTTAACAAAACACCCAGCCTTCAATTGTATTCAACATGTAACTGAGGAAATTTAGACTTTTTTGAAAACAGTTTTAACTCAAATAATGTTAACATGAAACATTACAATTAACAACAGCTGAATATTAAGTTTTATAATGTGTGGTGTTGGATTTAGAAGTAAAAACACACAAAAAGCAACATTTCTGTTTTCTGTTATCCTGGTTTCACTGTCCGAAACTGGAAACGAGAAATGTTTGCTTTAGCTGTTTCATGAGAAACATATTTTCCAAATGGTTTCATAAGATCTGTGCAACAAGAGTTGTGCAATTGTGCTCATTGTTGTTGATTATTATTATTATTATTATTTTACTAATTATACTTTTTTTTATCTTTAGCTAAACTTTCAGAGAGGTATGGTATAATATATGGATTTTTTTTATGGTTTGCATGCTGTTTACAGAATTTATGAGGCAGGACTTAGCTGTAATCAGTTAAGTCGTTTTTCAAACTTTAACCAAGTACCGTACTTTTAAACCTCATCAAATTGTAAAAACAAAAGATGAAAAACAAATTCTAAAGAGTAAAATAAGTAAATGGCGTGAATATTTCTTTGTTAAGGCTCCTATAAAAAACTGTCCAACTTCTCAAACTTTCATTTCTTTCAAAGACTTTCTCGACTCCACGGACTTTATTTTACCATGCTAAAAGCACAGATGGGGGTGGAGGGGTAATGCATAAGGATCACTAGACTCAAACCTAAATGAACTTGTGTTGATCTTTATGTGAATAACAAGTTCAACCTGTAATAATGTCTACATGCTTCTTTTCCAACATACAGTATTGATATAGACTGCTTTAAAAACACATGAATATTCAGTAACTGGAGTTAGATGATGCTGCGGTGTCTTACCATTTCTGTGTTTGATGCTTCTTGGCCAGATTGTCATTGGAATTAAAGAATTTGTTCTCAGCTGACTAGCCTGGTTAAATAAAGATCAAATAAAACTACCCATGATGAAATGGTTTTATAAAGATGATTTAGAAAACTCACCATTTACCTAAGATTGTCTGCAATGTTTGAATATTTTTATGTGCAACCTCCCTAACATTGTCTATAAGGACCAGATTAATGCTACTTGAAAATAGTTTTTTTATATGATTTTAGTTAATTTGGCTCTTTATATTAATGACTGCTGTTCTTTAAGGGTTCTCAGCAGTCTGTAGGACCTGTAAGGGTTCTCAGCAGTCTGTAGGACCTGAGCCACATGACTCAGTAGACTTGTTGTTCCTTCAGTGGCATCTCTTTGTGTTTCTCTTGACATGGGATGACCGACCGCAGGGGATCCAGTACAAACACTGAGACACAAGCATACCACAGTATCAGCTCTCTGTAGTCACAACTAATCAAGTAAATGCACATGCACAGCAACCCCACCCCCCACCCCCCGCCCCTCAGGAACAAGACGTTCTGATCAGAACAATGAGAAAATGACAGTGCCACATCACTGATCAGATATTGAATTTGCATACAGTCTAAAGACGTCAAAGAACACAAACACTTGTTGTTACTTTAATGGTTTTACAGCCTTTTTCCACGACCATGGCTCCAAATGGAAGGAGCCGCTGTCAGACAGAGAGGTGTGTCTTTACCGGATGGACAGTCACGTAGATTAAGTTCAGCTGTTGGATCGCTGAGTGTTTGATGGCGCTCTGTGCTGCGTAGCACCTCGCTGCTGTGACCTCGTCCCCGCTGTGTGCCACAACGCTGCTCGCAGCCAGCACATCAAGGCCTCAGCCCCCTCAGTCCCCTGTCAGCCCCCACCCAGCCTCCAGGTGGGCGCTGCTAATGAGCCCCAGTCTTAGCTCCTGAGAGGGCCTCTTCTTCCCAGGGTTGGAGGGCAGGGGGGCACCGAGGGGAGCAGAACCAGGCAGGGATGTGACAAGGACATGGAACAGGAGGGTGGGAGCAAAAAAAACGACACTTTTCAGATCCCGTTCATGAAAAGTTGGAATGTGAGTGTGGGAAGACTAGCTGAGAGGACCTTGTGAGGAAAAAGCCTCTTCCCCACGGTACATTAGGAAACAGAAGTCCACATTGTCGCCTTTGATCTGTGTTTGTTGTAAGTGACCACACAGGTGCCTTTTGCCTGGGATGTCCCAGAGCAAACAAGTCCTCATTCATCTGTGATGCGATACAAGAGAGAGCAGTGACTAATGGGAGTGTTTGTCGGACACTGCAAGTCTCCACCTTTGTTTCCTGAGTGTTTTATGTGATTGATACATGTGTTTTCATAAACACAAACGGGCTTGTCTGCAACATAAAAAAGGTATGGGAGGGTATTGGGTGTGATTTGTGTGAATTTCCACATCACAAGAATTGTTAGGTTAGTGGTGTTTAGTGTTCAGAAGGGGCTTTGATGATGTTTTAGATTTCCACAAATGTAATAAAACTGCAGCAGCCCAAAGGCTAAACCAGTATCTGAATGGGCTGTGACTGCTGGAGACTATTTCTGAAAACAACATTCACAAGGAAGTCTCCAAAATGTCTCAAAATATTCCCATTCCCAGAAACTTTCTTGATGCTTCAATTTTTAAAAGATAAAATAAAATAAAAATAAAAATAAAAATAAAAAACATTAGTGAGCCGAGTGAAACTATACAGATCCCAGGAGTGAGCTGCATTTTCTATTACAACTATTTAGACTATCTCTCTATGACAATAAATAAATAAATAAACATCCAAGGCCATGGCCCAGAAAGTCTAACCAAACTGATGGTACCATGATGAATGATATTTGTTTAAAAGCTGGTCCAAATCTGCCTATCTTCAATTTAAGAGTACTCCGACCAATAACCAACAACTAACCCATAATAAAATCTAATATCAAACAATAATACACTATGGTAAATACCAAACCCTAAAGGCATCCAGCCCATAACAGTTTCACCCATAGAAATAACTAACAAAATATTTTTATAGAGATGCAAATGTTATTGAATTAAAACCACATTATTACAAAAATATATATGATTTAGTTTTCTAGTGTTTTTTGTGTAATTCGTTAATTTTGAGTTACTTATTTTAGTCCGCGACTACGAACGCGTTCCGTTCCTACGCCCGTTCGTAACTCAAAAATCGACGTAAGTCGGAAAATACGTCCAAACGGCACCTCATACATGCACCTCATACATCCACCTCATACATCCAAGCACCTCATACATACAGTACTGTATTTTACCAAGCACTTAGCCTATCATCAAAAACCACATACATTTAGGAGCCATAACAAAGGAAAAAAAGAGTTAATTTCTTACTGGGAGCTGGTTTCTTCC
>JARVGQ010000116.1:23344103-23363821 GCA_031762355.1 Hypsolebias martinsi | reverse complement strand
TATTAAACAGCAATTTTGGGTTTAAATGTTTAAACAACAGCAATTGAATGTGCTGTCGCCCCCTGTGGTCACAGAATATGATAGGTCACAGAATTTGGTGTAACACCTGAATCTGGCGGAAGCTACCGGAAACTCGCTAAATAGGGTTAAAAATAATAATAATAAAAAAATATATATATACCAATACGTTGTTTATAAAGACATTTAAAACAACCACAGCTGCAACAATGTGCTGTACACATGAAAAAAAGTACATTAAAAAAAATTCATATTTTTATTAATTACTGTACATTTTAATTATGATGCGTTCGTAGGTCCGAGTTGCCATAGGTCGGGGGCGCCGTAACTCGAGGACAACCTGTATCTTTATAATTCACAAAAAATAAATAAATAGCAGGCCTAGCATTTCTTGATGGAATGTTGCCCACCACTTTTAAAAATAGGGTTTTAGACAATACATGATCCATTTTAAGAAACAATGGCGTTTTAATTATTTTGGTCAAACTTTAAATATTGCGTTCATTCTCGAACAACATTTTGCGGCATCTGTTAGAAGTCATAGTATTTGTTGTGAACAGTTCTTAGCTACTACCACCAAATTTTTTGCTCTGAATCAATGAATCTGGCTTAATTTTGTCCTTTTTGTGTAGGCTAGGATTGATTTGCCATGGTAGCATCTTGAATTTGAAATGTAGGCATAAATAGTTTCTAAAAAATTCATTGAAATATATGAAGAGGTTTTAGAGATATTTGCCAACAAACACGTAAATGGTTACGAGTTACTGGTAAAGCTTTCAACCCACACCTCAAGTGAAGAGTTAGCGCACTGAGTTTATGTTGTGAATGACGATCAAACTTTAGTTCAATATCAGTGAAATTGACTGAATTACTGTCATTTTTACGTTTACAAAAACGTATTAGCAATGACAGCCATCTTAAATTGAACTGAGTTCAAAAGTGAATCAGTTGTAGAACGAACCATACACGGATTGAATCACTTTCTGAAAACTTCACATCTATCTCATGCTTCATGAGACATTTTGATAAATGTGTGGACAAGCAAACACATAAACACAGACACAACCAAAAAAAAAAAAAAAAAAATCGAAAGCCATCACTAATATTCCCAGTAATCAATTTTTATTTCCAGATCTTTGTTTTTTTGCTTTTTCATACAAAAATAAATTTCTGTTTCAGGGCTGTAATTCATCCATGTGCGAGTGCCTTGTGTGTGGATGTAATTATCTCCCATAAAAATGTTTCATAACACAGGAAACAAGTTTTAATGGAAAACAAGGAGCTCCTGAGTGACATGTCTCCAGGACAGGAAGCATTGTGCCCGTGTGATTGGGCAGAAAAAATATTTTGCTTCACTCAATGGCTGCAGGTTTGTTCGAGCTGACTGTGCCACACAGCTCAATTCAATGGCACACGCAGTGTCTGATGTTATTTTAATAATCAGGATTATTATTTTTAAAAATGTCTGGCTTCTGTGACAAAATACATGCAACAAAAGAGGGAAATTGCAAGGGATGAAAAATAAAGGGCAAATGCTGATACAGCCTGTCAATGAGAATCTTATATTAATATTAGTAAGGATACCAAAATGTTAAGTTGTTGTAACTAATATGGAGACAAATGACTAGGAAATGGTTTGCGTTTTTACTACTGACAGATTATTATGTTTAAAGAGATCAAACGTGTTGAAACAAACTGCAATATCACCTGCCTTTTTTTTTTTCCAGATCTACGCTTGAGTTGTCAGTTCTGCACTATTCTTATTGTTAGTATAACAAAAAAAAGAGTAAAATAAAAATCTTAAACCTTGACTGCTTTTGATGTTAATTAAAAATGAGTGTGTGCTTCTGTTTTCAGTAGGCTGCAGCTGGACTTTTCTGCTCACATGCTTCGTACTGTAAATGTGCTTTGATATGACAACACCGGACAGTCAGAGCACAGCGTGAGCCTCCACTGGCTCTGGGCCAAACTGACCTGGGACTTGACAGTACCAGCAGCGCTGCAGCCTCCCCATTGCTTACTCATTGTTGCCAAGTGCTGCTAACGATGTCCTGTCTGTCTGCTGGGGTGTCTTCAGCAAACAGACATGATGCTTAAATACACGATCAAACCAGCTCATCTTCATGTCCAATGATTCAACTCTCAGAGGGGGTTAGACCACCTTCTTAAGGGGGATTCATTAAAAATAAATACATTCAGAAGAAATTCTGAAGGGTCAACATCAACTTTAAAAAATTCTAAGCTAAGATAAAAAAAAACTGTCTACATTTTGACATATAAACTGTAAAAGAAGTATAAGAGAACCAAGATGAAAATAAATATTATAGCTACTGCCAGCTGCTGCTCAATAAACAACTGTATCGTCAGCATATATGTAAGGATGCATCAGGAATGCTCTGACCTACATTACCTATGTAGATAGTAAAGAGGGTGGTTCCTAAGACTGAGTCTTGTAGTACACCATTGACTTAAATAACTGGAGGAAGTACCATTATGTTGAACACGTTGCCTCCGATCTGAGAGATAGTGACACCATCTTGACATAATCTGGGAGTTTAGTGCAAGCGAGTTACTATTTAACAACATATTATTCCCTCTTTAAGGACATTTCATAGTTTCCTCCAACTGATTCTTCATGGAGTCATATGAAGCTTCCTCAAAATGCATACAAAAATAAATAAAAATAAATTTAAATTCATCTTCTGTCAATTTATTGTGTAAGGTCATACACATGTTCTCGAGGTATACTCTGGTCTCTGTCCACAGAACAAAAACCTGGATGTTAGGTGAACAAGTAGCTCTTAATTATCCCTAAGTGTGAATGAGAGAGTGCGTGGTTGTTTGTCTCATTTGTCTCTTTGTGTCCCTGGGATAGACTGGAGACTTGTCCAGGGTGTACCCCGCCTCTCGCACAGTGACTACTGGGGATAAGCATAATTTTTCTTGCAGCACAGTTGGGGCCAGTGAAGCTCTTGTGACCAGAGTAACAGAACTCGCAAACCATGAATTTCAAATTGCAGAATCATTCACAAAAACACTAAGTTTGTTCTTTTATTGTCTTAGACAGATACAAAGTAGTTAATTTAACATGTTGAAATGTGAATAGACTGATGATAATTTGATAAGTCATTGGGCTTTTAGTTTTGCAGAAACCACCGTCATGCTTTATGTTAAGGTCCAGAAAATGGTTGTTTCAGGGAGCAGAATAAAAAGAGGCCACAAGAGAATTAAAGAAACTGTCTGAAAAGGAGGCAGGATGGTGTACTGTCTGATGTCTGGTGTCCACACACAGCTCCATATTGTCCACTGGTGGCTGTGGAGGATTCATTAGGCTCCTCATTCCCTCCCACTGCATGTGAGTGACAGGTCCCTACAACCAGCATCATCCCTCCTTCTATAGCGCCACAGATCACCTCGTCTTTTACCCATCTGTCCCCCTAAGTCTAACAAGGGGTGTCCTCCAGCTATGAGAGTGCAAAGAAAGAGAAGAGCAGGAAAAAAGTTAAAGACTGGAGTATCCCATCAGATTTTCTGTGCTCCATGGACTCCAATTATTCAGAGCTTATCTTTTCAGCTTGGCTGATCTCCAAATGAATAAAGTGCGGGCCATATTACTGCCGGATGGGTGCACCTCTAAAGAGGCTGGAGGAGGATCAGGGATGTGGGTTATAGTGTCAATCTGGCGTCACCCCAAGGGTTAGGGAGGTGACGTTATGTAGTCCCCAGTGCCTTGGCATCCCTCGCAGTGCATCCCTTTAAAACCTGTCTGAATAAATGGAAAAGGGCAATCACATTAGAAGAGGTTCCTTTCTTTTTTTTTTTAAGCAAAAATAGAAGGAGAAACCGCTAATCACAAAGTGAGTGACTCCTGACTTTAAAATCAACCCCGAGATGGTGGCTGCAAGGTTGAAGTCAGAGGGTTAAGCTGGCAAACTAAGTGATGTCAGGAGTGTCAAGAGCTGCTTCAGATGCTTTTAGACAAAAGTACAAGCTTTAAAACAGATGGCAAATAGAAACAAAATTACCATAAAAGATCTAGAATATTGTTAGCTGTGATAAATTTATGGCAATTAACCTTAATATGAATATTTTGTTTCCTTACTAATTATGTTTACCTTAACTGAAACAAAAAAAAAAAACATTTATATTCCTCCAAGCAAAGAAAAAAGATGCAGTGAATTAGTTTGAGACCTGCTGTCCTGATTTAAATGTGAGGCACTGAAATAGTCTGAAGCAAATTTGACAGAACACTCTTATCAGTGACTTTGCCAATGTCCTCAGAACATTACAGGAGGGCTTCAGAGTTTGGTGCTGCACCTTAATTTGTTGGTTCTCTTGATGCTGAGTTCATTATGGGAGACTGGTGCTCTACTGTTTTAAAATAGACCTTTCATTCCCTCTGATTCTCAGATCTTCTGACATTTGTTGCTGATCCTTCTTTATTCTTCTGTCTTCGTGGAGATGGCAGGGAGAGTCTCATGCCAGTGCACAAAGCCTAAACAAGCGAGTATGTCTAATTCAATTAAGCCTACAAGGCTGTGCCAAGTGGGCCCTTGTCTCATTTGACAGGGATAATGAGTGGGCAGAGTGGAGGAAGAGGAGGAGGTGGGGTTGGGTTGTATCAAGTAAAAGATGGAGTTGTGGAGTGATTTATTATATTTGTAGTCTGCTGATATGTTAAGGTTTTTGATGACCTGGCTCATTTAGTGTTGAAGTGAATATGTTACATTCCAGGATCCAGGATCTTTGTGAAAATGGTCCTGATAAGGGACACTCGGAGGCTGGGAATTTGAAGTAGTACATCTGAATTCAAGATATCATCAACTTTACAAATGTTTCTGAATCTGGAATTTTTTTTCCTAGCTGCAGAAGTCAATGGGTCACACGTGAAGAAACGAGAAATTGGCTCAGCTAGTGACTGCAGCAGACAGATTTACTCTGTGGGCTTTTCATTTAAACAGATAATATCTTCAATAAACCTTGCATTCCACAACAAATGTATTTGCTGATAGGATAATTAAGTGCTTAAAGAGCCATATTTAGAAACTGTATTTTACTCCAAGACAGTTCAACAAGATCTCCTCAAAAAGACAACCCTGCTGAACTCTTCTGGTGATTTTTCTTTAATTTTGAGCAGTTTTCTTTCTGTCATAGTCACAAAATAAATATATCAATAGTTAATTGATTGATGGATTACAGAGTCCTTTAGTTTGCTTTTTGTTTTTTGCTTCAGTGTAGAGTAAATCAGAAGTTGTTTTATTCCTGTCCACTAAATACTTAGACAATATTTTAGAACAAGGTTTTCAGACATCTTTGTAGTGAAATAAAGGATTATTAAATTAAATTTCCTAATATAAGTAGCAGTATAGTAGTGTTATATTAATTAAGAAGTTCAAATCATTGATTTCTATAACTGTGGTTGGGACCACACTTTCGGGTCATAAAACAGCAAGTGTGGAGGGTCAGTAGAATTTAAATGAAATTTAAAACTCGTTTTGGGCATAATTTTACAAGAAATTGAAGCAAGAATCATAAATGTCATTTTAAACATACAGTAGTTATAATGCTTGTTTGTGGTGCCATTATACCCTTAACTGATGCTTTAACATTAATTATCAGTGGTTGAGGTCACAAATCTCACTTTTTTTTTAGGTCAAAACTTGAAACGAACCACTGGTATAAGTAGTAAATCTTGCGTCTGCATCTTATTATTAATGTGTATTCTATTGAAAGAGTTGGCGTTTTGCTTTAGAGATCTAACGTTTTGCTTTAGAGATCTAGTGTGTGTGAGTTTCAGGCTTAATGACATCCACTTATCCAATGTCAGAGAAGAAAGTTGCTAAGTAGCGTGGCAGTCATGGCTGACAAAAAATCAGTAGCTGCTTAAGAAAAAAACTGCTTTTCGACATCCTGGACACTTTTGAATTCAGCTGGGAACCATCTCAGACCTGAGCTATACCTTTTATATTCACAAAAGTCTCCTTGGACTCCCGCTGCTCCACTGAGACCCTTGTCTCCTGACCAGCACAAAAAAAATCCCCTGAAACGTTTGACTTTCTCACAGAAACAGCTTGCTAAACGGTATCTCCGTAATGGACTCCTGCTAGGGTTCATATGCGTTGTATAGCTATGCCGCCCAAAGTTGAGTCAACACGATTACCATAAGAATGCGTCGAAAGAAAGAACCAAAAAGAGTTTTTTTTTTTTAGATAAAATCTGAAACTATACAATTCTTTGTTTTCCCATGAAAAAAGATGAAAACTAAAGACTTAGATGGCCATTTTTTTCTATTAGAAACGTGCTGCCGAATGAATGTCTTATTTGCATGCCAAAAGAAAGGGCCATCGTGGTGAAAGGATGGGAAATCAGGGGCCTTTATTGTGGCGGTGCTGGTTGGAGAGGCCATGGCTGCTCCGGCAGACTCCCCACCGGGGAGCGGTTAACAAGGCCTCGGCTGAATTAAAGAATGGCAACGAGTTTTTAATTGGTGACACATTATATTTATCAAGCTGACAGTGGAGTGACTGCGCCGTAGCCTTTCTTGTTTTGTCCTTGTGTGCGCATTACTTCCCCTGAAATGCCCCTGTATGATCCCCACCCCCACCTTCATCATCTGGGTTCCCTCACGAGTGAAGAAAGAAGAAAAAACATAATAATTGAGCATTAAGTTGAATGATAACACTGAATTATTCATCAGGGTCTCCTAAAGTGCTGAATAAAACCTCTTCTTTCTCTCTTTTTTTTAATAACAAAAGCTTCCTTTTGTCCCATCATCCAATCACACCAGTTTAAAGTTCAGCATAAAGGAAAATCCCTCTTTAGTCTATTTTGTTGATCATAACAGAAAGTCTGCTGCAGCCCTGCAAGAGCTATTAACAAGTGTTTAACTTTTGGTTGGGAGTGTTTGTTCTGCATGGTATTCCTGTGTGGCCTCCTTACATTTTAAGACCCATTTGAGTTTAAAACACTTAATAATAACAATGTTGTAAATAATATTTCATGAATTTATTAGGAGCTCAGTAAAGTTCCAGCGCTTATTCAAGTGAAATTTCAAGTGAAAGCTTATTAAATTGTCTTTAAAATGTTCATTTACTACACTGGAACTTATAAACTGATGATTGTTGCAAAAAATTGGAGTAGTGACAGCCAAATTTTAGGTTTATGTAAATCAGTGACAATTTTTTTTTTTTTTTTTTTACATAACCCCATTTGAAAAGAATACTTTACGAGGCAAACTCAACTCATCCTTGGGAACATAAAGTGTCAAGAGATTTGAATTTTTTTTTAAAGTGTGGAAGAGGAGAGGTTGCAAATCATAAACAAATTACATTTTTAACGTTCATTTGTTAAAACCGTTCATTATTTTGCATAGTGTGAAGGCAAAAAAAAGGCCTGTTCAGGATCAAAAACATAAATTTTGACGTCGAAACAGATATATTCTCCTTAACGAGTGTAAAAAAAAAAAAAAAGAGTTTATTGGCAGTAATTTGTTTAATTTTAAACTTTGACTATGTAAAATCTTATAGGCTGCAAACAGCTTAACATGTACCTCCTCTATTGTTTAACTTTGAACACCGCTCGCTTTTGAGCAACAGCAGGTCCCCATAAGTTTTAGAATGAATCATTTGTTGTGTTTTGGGCGTTACAGAGAAGGGGGGCAACAAACTAGAGGTCCCGGCGACGCTCTTCCAATGGTTGTGAAAAGGGAACTGAGACGAAGGAGGTCTAATGAAATATTTAAGATTTAGCCTCAAAGGGGAACTCTGAAAAACTTTGCAACAAAAGGGGTCGGCTGAGGGCCCTCATTGTCCCGGGGCCTGGCGGAAGCAGGGGCCAGGGCTGCCACAGATGCGAGGAGAGCCCATATTGAGCTGGGATGTGCAGGCTCTGCTCACAGCTGTATTGCCGCTCTCCCACCCAGCCACCAGCCCCCTGCCTTTGTGAGCCTTTGTGCGCGGTGATTTTACACCGAGCTGATTGCACAGCAACGGCTTTGTGTCCCCAGCTAGAAGGCCCTGCCCATTCCTGACCATCCACAGTCACTCTCTATATATTATGTTCATCCCATCAGCCCACACATCCTCATGGCTTTTTATTTCCCCAGAATGACAAGTAGATGAATCTCTTTTCTGCCAGCTGATATGGTTCATTTTGGAGAAAGAAGGAGCGCGTTTTTGTCTCATCCTGCCTCTTCATCCAGGAGCTGTCTGTTTAGAGCTTAACTGGATTTGATAAATGAAGGCCCCATTCTATGTAACATATGCCATTTTAAGGGCCCAATGAAAGAATCGTGTTTACTCATTTTTGAATAAAGATGCCACAAGGTCATAAATCAGGCAGAAAATGAGTAAAAAGAAAAAAGAAATTGAGCGTTTGCGTTTGTGTGGAACAAATAAAACCAAGTCTAACATCTGGTGGGAAGTATTTAGGTAACCAATGAAATGAGAATTAAATTATTGAGCATAATTTTGCTTGTTTGTTTGTTTGTTGCGTTTTCCGCTTCATACTTTCAAAACACAAATGTTACTTTTACTTCTTTTTAAAATTAAAAAAAGTCTGCACAAAGTGATTTCCTTTAAGATATTAAATATAAATATAGTTGAATTTGTAAAAACTAAATGTTTTAAAATTTTTAATTGATCTTTCAAATTAGATGAGCTCAACCATTTCCTCTAAATCGCTCGTTGTCACTCAGAGCTACAAAACAAGTTTGGGCCTGAGCACAAAAAGGGCTCGACAGCTTAACGCCAGTCTGGCTAGGCCAGTGGTGTCAAAATCACCCACTAAAGGGGCCAAAATTAAAACCTAAGGTCCAGTTTCAGAATCTACATTAACTCAAGACCCACATCGTGTCTTGATTGCAGGTTCCTTAACAAGAGTTTGATTGGCCTCATTTGACATTCTCTGTTGCACTTTTGACATCATGACCAAAGATTACTGAAATAGTGATAAAAGTATTTTACATTTAAAATAACATCTTGGATAAGATGAGATAAGATAAGATGCCAGATAAGATGTCGACGAGGGCCACATTTGGCCCCCGAGCCTTGAGTTTGGCACATATGATCTAGGCTAAAGGCTTCTTAAAGTGTCTCATGTGAAAGACTTATTATAGCCACGTACTGGATAAATACTGAGTCAGGGATTAAAACAATGCAGTTAATTTTTGTATCTAGTACTGTATATTGTTAATTTTAAATCTGTTTTGAAAATGGGTTGAATTGAAGAATGAAAAAGTGGTCACTTATGAGTTGTTGGTTGTTGTGAAATAGGTATAAGAATCTGATTTGTGCTAAACTGAAGTACTGAAAATGATCCTGACTGTGTTTTTTGTGTGAACCTTCATAAAACTGGAGGTCAACCTCTCTGAAAGGAGTAACCTAAGGAATGCTTTGTTTCACACCTTCATGCAATCATGTCACAGGCCTTAAAGAATCTGGTAGAACTGATTATGTTATACACTTTGAAACCTTGCAGAAAAAAAAAAGCTTAGGAGTGTTTTGCAACATATTGCACCAGTGGATTGCATAAAGCTGCAGCTCTAATGTCAGCTGCAAAATGTTACCTTAAATGACATGGCTTCTGTTCAGATCAGCCCTGCCAGACTTTCAGATGATCACTCAGTAACGATGCCTTCTTTCTGACAGGCCTGAGGCTGGTTGAGCGAGTCAGGCTGCACAGAGAGCTTAAAGAAACCAGATGCAAAGCTAACTAACCTGTTAGTCCCCTCCTTTTTTAGCTGGGGGTTGCTAACTACACTTTTCTCAAACTTTGTCTCTCTGTTCATCACAAAGACCTGTCACGTTTAATGGCTTGTTGGCTGAGTGGGCTTCTGTAGCCCTCTCTTAAAGAAAGCCCCATGAAGAAAGGCACATGGTCAGCTAATGAAGCTTAATATTCTTTAAAAAGGTTTTGGGGCAATTAGGGGAGTTTTTCCCATGGCTCTCCCCCCAGCGGCCGCTGCTGCAGATGCAGCAGCTCATCTGTTTGATGGACTTTGAAAGCATCTAATTGATGGGGGTCAGAGCTTAGAGGAAGCTACGAGAGGAAAAAGAAAGTCCCACATAGTGGCTTCAATATGGCTCAGACACGCACAGATAACCACTAACAGCTCCTCCATTTGTCTGTCTGTGTATTGTATTCAACAGAGCTGAATGGGTGACTGAGTGCTCTCACAGAATTCACAGATTTAAAAAATAACACAACATTTTTGCATCTTTAACTCACTTTTGTGACATATGTTGATGAAAGCTGCCACAATCCCCTAAAAGTCATCCCACTGGTGAAGCACAGCTCTGTCTAGGTGCCACATGTGTGAATTTACTGGGTCATGACCTTGAAAGCAGTTTCATAAATCAGACATTTAAAACCATGTACCGTGCTGACATACTACAGCTTTCTGACTGAAAAAGTTAAATTAAAAGGTTGGAAAAGATCAGAAGTCTTTGGACAAGAAGTGAGGCTGTATTATTTTCATTATGTGTGTTTTTTATTTTTTATTATTATGTTGATTGTGGTTCGGTATAATAATAAAAGCACAAAAAGCATGTTTTCACAGAGTTTACATAATCAGGAAGGTGGTCTCTGGTCTTTGAGTATGTTTTGTGTGATGCTGCACAAGATGATTTACAAAGAAAATGCTGACACATAGATATTCTGTTCCCCCTGATTGTATGTTCATCTTAAAACTCGGTGGTTGAGTGTCCACATGGTTTGCTGTAGGACTGTCCACATACATCTATAGCTGACTAGTGGCAATTAGAGGTGTTTTGGGTGGAGGGAAAAGCAGAGGTTTTGTTTGCCACCATCTCATGTCTGAATGGGCATGTATAGGAGCATAAAAGAAAAGAATCCAATTAGGAAAGGGGTGGTTTGATTTTTTTTTTTTTTCCACCGTGTTGCAATTAGGCACCAGCTCAGAAAACGTTCAAGTACCATTTAGGTTGTTTTGTTGCCTATATCATTAAGACCAAAACGATCCGCCCAGGTGCTCACAGTTCACATATGTTGCTACAGTCCACAATCTTCAGGCCTGGTTGAATATTCTTTGGGCTCGTATGCGGCACCATGAGTAGGGTCCTCTCATTCTTCCCATGGAGCCAGCCTGAACAATAACCGACCAGCTTTATGCTAAGACTTGATTTGTATACAACTGAGATCCCACAGAGGGACCACTTAAAGAGATCTAAAAAAAAAAAAAAAAAAAACAGTAATTATTTCAGGAATTTAAACATATAAAAAGGCACTTAAGAGCAGTGATGTTGCAAACCCAGTATGAATGTAACAAGCAGTAGATTAAGTGTTTTTCTGCTCTTGGGAACAATAATAACAATAATAATAGTAATAATAATAATAATAATAATAATAATAATAATAATAATAATAAAAACACCTACAAAAGAAAGCGTTGATTTACTGAATGATTGTGGGCAAACAACCCGTTGATCCCACCCCCCAGACATAAAGTCTCAGCTGTGCCAAGTGATAAGACAAATCATCTCAAGACATATCAGCCAGAACAGGAACTACTCGTATGCATATCCGACCAATTAATTGGACACCATGACCCCATAAAATCCCCACCCAGGGACACACACATGCACAGAACCGAACACACTCCCTGCTTCCTGAGTCTGGGAAACCCAGAGTCCAGCAGCTGCTGTCAGAGTGGGTGGTGCAAGGAGGGGTAGCCAGGGGCGTGGGCATGGGAAGGATTTAAGTGTGCCATGTTAATAACACGCAAGTGGTCAGGACCCATGGTCACTGTGTCATTAATGTGCCACCATTAACCCAAGGATGGATTCCTGGTGTAATGGGCAGCAGCTGGAGCAAAGTTTCCGGAAGGACAGCTGAGAACAAGTGCATGAGAAAATGTTGCTTTAACTCATGCCTTCATCTTCATGTGATTCATGGCTACTTCCTTCATGCTCCTTACCCTGTCTTCTCCACAAAGAAATGATCAATGAGTGTGTGATTTTATGAAGGAAGGCAAGACAGAAAAAAAAAATAAAAATGGGTATCTTGGTTTCTTAAAACCATTTGTCTTGTGGCCATGAATATTTTCTGTGAAAAACTGCATCCTCTGAACATGTATAGTGCAGAGATAAAGTAAATCTTAGCATGGAAACTGTACAGACTGAAGTGTGACAAACCAGTGAAAAGGAGGTGGAAGGGAACACATTATCGCCAACAAAGAGACAAAAGGTTTGTGCTTGTACGAATCTCCCTCTCCGAAACAACTAAACTACAGTTTCGCAAACCAAAGCTGTGGTTCAGCTCATTTACCAAGAGTACTGTGTATTTATTCAAAAGCAACTTCTTTCACTGTGCATGCGAGGGGGCTGACACACAGGCCTTCGTCTTGGCTGACGACCAGTGGCCAAAGCAGCGTTGGCAGAAAGATCGTGAGAAACAGGGGGGCGACACCCAAATGTCATCACAGCTGCAAAACTGCTGAGCACAAAAGCCAAATTACAGAAATATGTACCCCGAGGCTTCACAACAAGTGAAACAGGCACATTTCAGGAGTCGCTGTCCGAGCTTAGCAGCACCGTGGAAGTTGTTTTCACAATGAGTAAGAAACTCCAGACTTCACAGCTGCTGGCAGACGTCAGGGTGAATTCTTCTGGGTTTGCTTGTGTCACTTTATTCAGCAGGCCTGGTGCCAATTCAACACACTGTTGACATACTGTGCAAACAAGGGAGGCTCATGCTGATTTATGCAGCCAGTAACTTCACAGTGGTGGATACATCTTAAACACCAGTAAATCTAAACTAAAGAGCGCAGCCACTTTTATCAAAGTGTTAAATCAACCATCGTGTTTACAACTCCTCTTTGGCAGGAAGTCCTTGAATGGATAAAGAGGTCATGTAGGCTGAATCCCGTTTCATCTCTTTCCAAATGTGTTTTGCATGTTCACCCTGAAGGGCAGCAGTTGTTTTTGTGATGTGAAATGGACAATTTTCAAGAGCATAATTTTTTTTATATATAAATCCACATCTGTCACAAAACCAGGCTTTTGAATTCAGAACGACCAGACACAAGAGTAAAAAAAAAATTAAAAAAAAATGAAATCAGTTTTATTTATAATTGCAGCTGCAGCCAGGGAGAGGATCCAGCGGCAGGGTTGTGATCCAGAAGGCAAGGCAGGGGTCAAGCATGAGGAGTCAGAGCTCTTTAAACAGATCCAAGGTGTAATCCAAAATCCAGAGTCAACGGGCCAGAAAAAGTTGTCGTACCAGGGTCAGACGGGCAGAGCAAAACCAGACGAGCGGCAGGCAGAGAGATAAATCCAAGAGGCAGGCGTGAGGTCGTAGTCCAAAACACAAGGCTTGAGGTTCAGGCATGAAACTGTGAATGGCTTGAGAATCAGGGACCATGAGAGGTTTAATAATCTGGCACAGAATGAGTGTGGGCATGGAGCTCAAGTAGTGGAGAGAACAGGTGAGTGGCATGAAGGTTGATTGCGGTGAATCGGCTGAGTGGGCGTGGTGACAGAGAAGTGACATGAGCACACTTGAAGTACAGATCGACAGGAGCTGATGTGAGCAATGACAGGAGCTGAGGGATAAACAAAACATGAAGGAAAGGGGCAGAAAACGTGGCATGTCATGAAGGGGCAGGGAAGTGAGCAGATGGGGGGGCCGCTGATCATGACAACATCAGCAAAAACAAAGCAAACCATACATTAACCTTTATTTAACCAGGCAAATCCCACTGAGAGCACATATCTCTTTTGCAAGGGAGGACTGAGCCTGAAGGCAACCTCATATGTTTGTGAATTATGGAAGGAAACCAAAGTACATGGGGAAAACCCATACAAATACGAGGAAAAAAAAACTCCATCCATAAAGACCCCAGATCCAAACCTGGGATTGAACCCGACATTGTCTTCCTGTGAGGCTACAGTGCTAACCACTGAGCCATCATGCTTCCAGATTGATAGGAGTATTTTCTCTGTTAACAAACTTTTATCGCTACAACACCAAGCGTTTGATGGATTAGTCACGTTTGCTTAAATTGTCAGTCTTCTCTCACCAACTTACAAAAAACATCATATGCTGAAGTCTGTTGTACACTAAATATGTTGTTTTACACACCAGCATACTGATGATGCATCTGTTGATGTAAAAGCATAGGCTTTTTCAGCGGTTGTCCCATATGATACTGAAATATAACTGAAATCCATCAACCATTCTGCTTTGAGATCTTAAATTAAAGTCCATGGGTTAAGAAAAGTGGTTCCCAAAGATGATCCCCTCTATACATCACTTTTGATCCTTCATAAACGAACCGTTCAAGTTGCCTAAATTGGCACAATGTGTGCTTTCACAATATGTCGCAGGATGAAAGGAGGCACAACATACTTTTTTGAGGTATGCATAAAAAAGCATCACAAACCACTTTCATCTTGTTATTGTACCAATAAAAACAAATTAATTCATTGATGAGATTTTTTTTTTCACTGAATAAGGGATATAAACCCAATCATCCAGGTAGATAACAAAAAAGTTTAAATTGTGTCATCTGGACCATTTTTTTAAAGTGAGAAACGTTTCGTCCCCCATCCAGAGGACTTCCTCAGTCTGCCAACCAGATCTGTCAAAAATAAATAAATAATAAAAAGAAAAGAAACAGTCTAGATGACTGAGAATTATTGGATTTGGTACCTGGATGATTGAGCATGAACTTTGTTCCCATAGCCTTCACTGCTGTGTTTCAAGTCAACCTCCTGTTGGAATCTCAAAAGTAGACTTTTAACACATGCAAACAGCACACCCATCCAAAACAATCAATCATCATATACAACAAGCAAATGTTTTAGGACGAATGGCCAACTTGCTACTCACAGAAACAGCCTGAGGAAAACCAAAGCCAAAGTGGTTCAGAAAAAGGTTGTAAAATTAATCATCTAGGTAGATAACAAGAAAAAAAAAGTTTAAATAATGTCATCTGGACCAGTTTCTTTAAGTGAGAGTGAGAAACATTTTGGGGACGAAACGTATGTCCCTATGTATCTGTACCTATGGGACAGATCTGGTTGGCAGGCCATAGACTGAGGAAGTCCTCTGGATGGGGACGAAACGCTTCTCATTTAAAGAAGCTGGTCCAGATGACACAATTTAAACTTTTTTGTTTTTCACTGATTGTTTAATGACAGGAAAAGATGCATGGCTTAAGTGCTAATTAATTATTCTGATCATCATAGTTTAAAATTTTCACTCTGTAATTATGTCCTTTGCCATGTCAGAGACATCAGACACAGCTGCGCCTCATGTTCAGTCTGAACTGATTTTGCTGCATCCAGGCTAAAGTCTTTTAAATTAAATTAAGTGATGACTTTACGAAATGAAGCAAGATAAAATAAATTACAATTTGTCATTCTCCCATACCTTACATGTTGCATGTTACAAACGAATGGCTGTACCGGTAATTTGGCTATAAAGATCCTGAAACACAACGTTCAATCAAATCCTGCTTTATTCATAATTATCATCAACATGTTAAATACTAGTAACTTTATTTTTCCCCCAAAGAATAAAGTTATGCATCACATAGCAAAAACAAAAACAAACTCAGCTGTTTATAAATCGCTGTTTTACAGAAGACCAGAACATCTTTGGCAGCATTTTTCTCAAGAAGATGAGTTGATTACTTTGTTATTTTTGAGCTAACCACACTAGTCTGATCTCATTGGATTAAAAAAAGTGTGTGATTTATGTGCTACATTCAGTTTAATGATCTGTGCACTGTCTCTGGGAGAGGATCAATAACAGAAAGGTAAGTCATGCAAGTGCAATCCTGTTCACTGGATGTTACTTAATGTGAAATGATCATCTTGAATCAGCTGAGAGCTTCACTGTCCTGATTTCTGATAAAGATTCTTTGATTGATATGACTTTTTATTGCAATTTTGAAATATTTTTTATGGCTAGCATGATTTTTTTTTTCTATAGCAAAATTGCAGATAAATTTACTTAAGAAAAAAATTTCTAGGGATAAAGTCATGAAAATAAATCTTTAAAGATGGCCTCTTGTTTTTTTTTGTTTGTTTTGTTTGTTTAAAAAAATTTTTTTTTTTGGTTCTGTTAGAAAACAATAAAGCAAATTAAGATAAATTCCAGCTCTTGTGCAAAAAAAAAGCAACATATTTACATGTACACAGGTGCGAATCTGCATATTTGTATATGCAAGTACACAGTAGTAGTAACACAATACAGGCTTGTTTATTTGTGCTTGGGAGCAATGCTGGGAAAGCTTGGGGGAGGCAGCAGTCAGGTGGGCTGAGGTAGATGTGTGGTTTGGGAGGGTTGTGTGGGTGTTAGTTGTACGAGCTTAAGGAAGTGGATGAAGAGAAGGAGTGTGCAAAAAAAAAAAAAAGGTGGAGAGAGGCCCTGTGCTTGTGCCTTTCAAGGTGTGTTATTTGTTCAAGGCTGTCCAAACATTTACAGAGCGCTGGCAGTCCTGGAATGCAGAGGCAGGGCCGAGACCGAGAGCAGCAGCCGTGGGAAACCGCTGCTCTCCTCAACCTCTGCAGGCTTGTTCCCCCTCGGGCAGAATGTCAACACAGACAGTGCCAGAGATGTGTGGGCCTGATAGTGACAGGTCCCGTCAGCAGCCGAGTGCACGTACGCACACACACACACACACACACACACACACACACACACACACACACACACACACACACACACACACACACACACACACGTGCTATTCCAGCAGGCACACAGCCGGACTCATTGCCTCGCTTGCAGACTGACACACATTAACTGACGGAGGCAGAAGCCAGAAACTGGAGGCACCTCCTCTCCTACACATGCCACAAACACACACACACACACAATTGTTCTTTCACACACCCACAGACACGTACACACACTTAATTCTTAAAGTCTTGCAGCTTAAAGTGTTTCACAACTTGTAGAGTTGAGCTTTTCTCTCCTAAAATGTTCTTTATACCGTCACGTTTTGATCTACAGAAACAGTATTTTTTTTATTTACCGTTTATTTAGACAGGTAGTCTCGTTTTCAAGAGAGACCTGTTTAGGAGCCGATGATGGGGGGTTAAGGGTCTTGCTCAAGGGTCCCAAGTGGGGCAAATGAGGGCAGAGGCAGGTGTGGGTGTTTCACCTTTTACACCCACATTTTTTTTGATGTTGTTAGCCCGGGGAGTTGAACCTGTGACTTTCCAATCACATGCCCATCTTCTCTAACCTCTCCCCAACAGTAAGGTAGTGATCTGTACTGTGATCTTTGAAACCACCACCTTATCAAAAAGAATCCATTGCCTGGTGGAGATCAGTCGATGCCATGCATGGGAAACATGTCTTCTAGAAAACCTCACACAGAAGTCAGTTGTCTCTGTGCCCTGCTGGAGATATGATCCGCCGATAAGAGCTGACTTCAGGAAGCTATACCCAGCAGTTCATGGTAAAATCAGGTGCAGAGCAAGTTCACTCATATCTCTGCATATCTCCCCTGCATTCGAACACAAACACCAGCCTCAGCTGAGATAATGCACGGCTGACTCGTTGAACCTCACACACACACACACACAATGCAAGCAAAGAAAAAGCCCAGAGATATCCAAATATTAGTCAAGTTCCACTTCGCACTGATAAACAGACTGACCGGGCTTGAAATATTTGTCAGCCCCTTAAAAGGATTCTGGTGATGATAATGATGCTGAAACTTTGGCTTAGCTCCAAGTTGTTGTAATTTGGGTATGTAAAATGAAAATGTTGGTGTCAGAGTTTTTTTTATATAAAGAAAAGTTTTAGATTGACAAAATTCTTGAAATTGTCCCAGATGGTAGATTTTCAGGGTTGTACTGAACAATATAATTTAGTCTGTAAATAAAAACTATCAGTGTGGCTGTGATTTTGGACACAGAATGCAAACTACAGACGAGTTAAAACAAAATACTTTATTAAATAAAGCAAAATGATGTGACGGGGCAGCATTCTTACAGAACGCAGGAGAAAACAACTCGAGGGAAAGACCGTGACTGTGGCGTGAAATCCATCAATGTACTGATGAGTAGTGAACCAGAGACTGAGTATATTATATGGAGCAGAGGTGATGGGAAAATGGAAGCGTCTGAGTGATTATGAAGTGGCAACAGCTGGGAGCAGCTGACTGATGAAAAACTGAGGAGACTGACTGAGGGTTAAAATGAGAATTGGCAAAAGAAACACAAGGAGCAGGAAAAAACACAAAATTCCCAAAGAACAGTAATAATGAAACAAACAACAAAAGGAACAACTAAAAATAAAGTCAAGGAACTGAAAAAAAAAAAAAAAAAGAAAGAAAAAAAACAACAACAAAAAATAAAAAACCGAAAAACTTGGACTATGATAAAAACAAAACAGAAATAAACTGACATTAAACTGACTAAATAAGCACAAAAGCCAAATACTTTTTTTTAAAGATCAGAACAAAAAATGTGATTTACTTTTTAAATATTTTTACAACTACTGTATTGTACTTTGTATACAAACTGATCACAAATAAGGACATTTGTGTTTGGTCTATTATTTCGTTATTGTTAAAATACTTCTTGACGTGAATCTTATCCTTCTGGAAAACCTGTTTATTTTCCCTCAAATGCATTTTCCTTACAAATAGTGCCACGTTTGTTTGGAAAATTCTTTTTTAGCTTAAGCAAAGTTGAATATGTGGGTCGCAACCATCAAAAACTTGCTAAATTTCTGCAACGCTAAATAGTTTTTAGTGAATCTTATTTGTCAATTTTTGTACTGGGTGAAGTCTGAAGGAACTAGACATGTTGGCAATTTTACAATTGTTAATTTTATAAACATATGCCTCAGTAGCATGTGGAAGAACCATACGCAGACTAGTCACACTCTGCTGTGGGAACCTGCTCTTCAGCCAGCATCTGTGATAGGTAACGGGGTGTTGATGGTTACTCTGGAATGAGTAAAGTGTCCAAGCTGATCGCACAGGTGTTCAATGGGGTTGAGAGTAGGACTGCAAGCTGGTCATTCCATCTTATCTACATCACTTATTTCATCTGCATTGCTTTACAACCTGTTTTTGTTTTGTTTATTAAATACCATTTTCTTTCATTTGTTCTTCTCAATTTGTATACTTTATCTTATGATTGTCCACTGTTGTCATCACTCTTTGTTAAAATCAGGTCTCTCTTGTAAATGAGTCCCTGAGGCTTAATGATAGGGGTGTAACGGTACATGTGGGTGTACTGAACCGTTGCGGTATGGCATGTTCAATTTGGTCTGCGTGAGTACCGTTTCCGTTGTTTTACCACTCATTGAATTTTATTAACGGGAGATTATGCGCCACAGAACTAAATTTCCTATAGGCATAATTCAGCACGACACTATTATCTTGCAGCATGCGTAGCATTAGCAGCCTAGCATCTCGTTGTGGTCTCCGGTTTGCGAACATTATGGCTTTCTTGTTAAAAGACAAGTGAACAAATCCATAGCTGTGTGTCGATGTTGTTTCATGGAGACTGGATCTGCAGCAGACAACACTTCTAACTTGTTAACGAGCTTGAAACGACATCATCGGAACGTGAACGTCTTCTACAGAAAAGCAGCTTGTTGCAAACACCGAACAGCAACATTTAAACAACCTTCATCAGGTAATTCAGATCGGTCCAGAGCAATAACACAAGCTGTAGGAGTTTTTAAAGCTCTGGATCTACGTCTGA
>JARVGQ010000116.1:23304273-23322999 GCA_031762355.1 Hypsolebias martinsi | reverse complement strand
ACTTGGTGGGTTTGTACAACATGATCCATTCAGATCTCGATGTTTGTTGGGTTGTTCAAGGTGTCTGAGGTGAGAACCAACTAATGTTTTGGTTGTGCTGATTAAAAATCAAGTTAATCCTGATGAATACCTGCAGGCTAATTTTCTGTCTTTTACTAAAAAGGGCTTGTTCCTTGTGTTTTTAAATGATAGATTACTTGCTTTACATGCAGTTTGTTTTCACACAGACAGACTTTCTTGTCCATCCATCCATCCATCAATCTGTTATCTTTTACCCGTTTCATCCCTTTTGGGTTATGGAGCTCGTGTTGAACTGAAATAATGAAATAAATTCTATCAGTGTGATCAAACTTGCACTTTTTTGGCCAGGATCAGATGAAAAAAGCCATAATGAGGAATTTTCTCTGATTAAAGTTCCAATAAAATAAAATGTGACATGAAAAACCAAAAGTGTTTTTTTTATTGTAATCAAAATATAAATAATCTTTGCAAAAAGCCACATGTACATTTTTACAAAAAGATTGTTTTTGTACGTAGTATTTCTAAATAAAGTAAACTAATCGGAACAACTTTCAATTACTGTGTAGCTTTTATTTTCTCTCCAAATGGACATAAATATGAAGAGAAAACCATCAAATGGAAACTTATTTCATGTTAAAAATTTTATTCAAACACACAAAATGTAAATCCGTTAAAACAAGTACCGGTACTTACACTTGTCTTCCTGCTTAAAAAAAATAAAAATAAAAATAAAATAAAATAAAATAAAAACATAAAGTGCAATGGAAAAACAACTTTAAATCACCAAAAAATGTACTTATGAGCTGAATAAATAAGAATGAATGAAAAAGTTTTTTTTTAATTTCTCATTCCTGTCACCATATTTATGAACGTCATTTTCCTTCTTTCAAATGTTGAAATACAAAAAAATCAGATTCTGGGATCAAATATATTTCATATTTATCGACACCATTTTCTTCATTTCTGTCATACTTTCCACAACAATGTGTTTAAAAAAATTCTGAGTTTGAAAATAAAATAATAAAAGCACAGGTTTTAACCATTTTTAAAATGTTTTACAACCCTGTTTTGTGTGATTCATTCATTCATTCAACCTTTATTTAAACAGATAATTCACACTGAGCCTTGAAGACTCATTTACAAGTGGAACCTGTTTAGACAAAGTAATGAAAGTGACGCATGTATAGGATTTGGAGGCCAAAAATATATACATTATATAAATTTTTGTAAATATACAATATCCCCCAATAAACAGCACCAAATATGTAAAACAATCATTTCAAATTTCTCCATTTTTTCCTCTCTGAGTCTTTTTAGTCCCACGAGCAGCAGCAGATGCTGCAAACTAAAGATGCTCATTAATGGGGTACCCTTCACCTTTTTGTTTAAACATCATGTCAGCAAGTTGCTCCTGAATGAGTCTGTTTACTGCTTTTTGTTTACTGCTGAATTACAGTGCCTGACACGGTAAACAATTTGGGTGAAATTCTGCCCCATTAGCAGCTGTGAAATAGCCTGAACAGATCCTAATCTTAACTCCACACGTGGACTCATTTAGGCCTATAATCCTGTTGATGGAAACAGAATCCCACCCATGTTAAAGTGACCCGCTGCCCCCAGGTGAAGCAGCCACACACAAGTTCTGACTCGTCTGTCTTTATCACAGACTGACAGGACCCTCCTGGGAACATCCAGGCTGTGGTTTGGCTAATTAGTTTGTCTATTTCCTCATAAATATTTATAGTGTATAAAATAAGGCCAAAACAATAGATTTGTAGCTTTGCCATTGTAGGCTAAAATCGACAAATTTGTTTAAATCTCGCCTTGGCATTTGTTCACAATATTTAGGTGTAAATTAAAAAAAGCAATAGGCATTTTTTTACAGCTCAGAATGAGATTGGGTAGTATTTCTAAAGCTTTCTGATAGTCATCAGCAAAGGATTAAGTCCTCATCAGATAAATCTACATAAAGTATAGACGCTCTGTGTTGTCATTTCAGCTGCTTAAATCCCCCAAGCTCATCAAAGATGGTCAGTTTCTTAAATGATCACGTTATCTCAAATCATGCAGCTGCATCAAATGTTAAATGTTTTTTTTTTTTTAATTACTGGAAAATAAATGAAACTATTCAAAGCATGTAAAAATTTTGTAACTGTTTCAACCATGGTTAATTTTGATAGGTAATGTATCTCCCAAACATACTTATGAAAGGCAATTTAGTTTAGTATTAACTTTATGAAATGTGAAAGCCAAGGTTTTTGCTGTATTATTACAGCAATAAGACACAAGAGCATTGTTTTCTCAGGTGTGTTTTCAATTATATTTCATATGTGCCCTGAGATGACTTTTGTTGTGACTTAGCGCTAAATAAATAAACTGAACTGAATTGGATTGAGTATATTTTGTCACAAATAATTCATCTGAAGTATAATTTAACAGTTATAAATCCTCTGAAATCACATAGTACATCAAATGTTGTGAACGCTGTCATATTGTGGAGTGTGAGGAGTCAGAAATGTGGACAACAGATAAAACATTGAACTTTAATGTGAAAATGAAGAAACTAACAGTAAAAAATAAATAAACTAACAAACCAGAGCTCACAAGACAGAGGAAGCACAAAAACAAAACAGGCGAGCTGGAAGTACATAAACTGGGAGATGTGATTATGAAGTGAGTGCAGCTGAGCTGATTGGCAAATAGTGATGAGAAGCTGAAAACAAGAACAAACAAGGAAAAACAAGTGAAATGTCACAGAGATGAAGCTAAGCAATACAAATAAATGAAATGCCTAAGGGACGACTGTGACTGAGTGGTCAGAGCAGTTATCCTCCAATGCAAGAGTTAGGGGTTCGATTCCACCAGCAGTCACATGCCGAAGTGTCCCTGGGTAAGACACTGAACCCCTCATTGCCCCAATATGTCCCATCGGTGTAAGAATGTGATAAAGGACTGATTATTTTTTGTATAGATATATCAGAGTGCTGTATGAATGGGTAAATGAGGGCACAGATTGTGCTGTAAAGTTCTTTGAGTATCTTGATAAGATCAAAGGAGCTATATGAGTGCAGTCCATTTACTGTTTGTCCAATCCTGGTCCTCAGGGGCCACTATCCTGCACATTTCAGATGTTTCTCTGCTCCAACACTCAGTGATTAACAGACTTCTACAGAACATGAGAGGTCATTTAATCAATGAATCAGGTGTGTTGGAGCAGGAAACTATTAAGTAAAGCATTCAGGATAGTGGCCCTCGAGGATCAGCATTAGAGCCAGAGATTCTTTATTGTCATTCGCACCACACGTGGTACGTGGGATGGAACGAGATTATGTACACAGTGTCCCAGTTACATCCAACAATAAAATGTAAAAGAAAAACAGTAATAACATCTAAGATATAAACTAAGAAAAACATCAACTAAAAAAACACGAAGCACTAATAGCACTTTCTTCTAAAACAAAAATCAAAAAAATCATGACCAAAAAAACTGCTTGATACTCTCCTGAAATACACAGCAGAGTTTTAATACACAATGATTGCTTTATAAATTGATGGTAGAACCCAACATTTCATATTTACATCAGTGAACTTTTTAATATATACAGTATATATTTAGAGATTTTGAACCATTAGTCGATGCAGAATACCCCACCACCACTTTTCAGTGACATGTACTGATTTCATTAAAGAGCAGGATTCTCTTTTCTTATGATGGCAAAAAAACAAGAAATTTATATGAATAGATCATTGTATTATTTAAAACTAAATCGTTATTAGTAATATTAGTTTATTAAGTAAATATATTTCCAGTCCTTTATTTGAGTGATGCATCCTGTGCTTACTTTATCTCAGACATTCATCACTAAAACTTCTCAAATAGTCTGTGAATCCTCTGCAAAAGAAAAATAACTGCGGAGTAACAATGATTAAAGCTTCATGTAAAGGTGAGGCAAAGGAAAGCCAGTGCTGCAAATCAGATCTGCCTACAGCAATGACAAATGTTTGTTCCTGTTTCTATCCATTTAAGTAAATAATTAATTGGTCTGTATTTCCGATGTTTTGATTTTCCATGATGAACCTCCAGTTATTTTATTTTTCTTCTCCTCTTCTGCAGAGTCTGGAAACACTGGATGGAAATGTTTGGAGCCACGCTCTCATCATGACATCATTGATCAGCTGACTGTCGCCTCATGTTACACCCATGTCCCCGTTTAACTCTTCTCCGATGAGAAATCACTGCATATGAATTAGTCAGAAAGGTTTCAAGTAAGAATTATTGCCATGAAGATCATCAATATGTCACAAAAGCTGAGCGTTCTACATTTAAAACTACTGTGTGACACAGTTTGCAAGTGGAAAACCTGGTTAAAGTTCTGAAACATTAGACCTCTGCAGAGGAGGCTGCTGCAAGAATGCTGTGTGTTCTGAGGCGCCGCTCTATATTTAACAAATCATGGGGTTTGCTGTGCTGCATGCTCACGCACGAGAACACCCACCAGAAAGGAGACAGCATGGTTCTGCTTAGACTTGCTTGACCTCATGTGGATCCGGGTTGCAACTGAAGCAGGACAGGTAGGAAAGTGTGTGGGTGTGCACTAAGAGCAAGCCAACGAATGGACCACAAACGCAATTTACATCTAACCTTATAATTTTAGGTCTTAGGAAACTTTTTTGTATTTACTGCATATATTGCATAATTACATTATTTCATTAATAAATCAGAGCAGTTTGATATTACTATGCTTGTGCTTGACTAAGCAATTGTAATATTTTGCTGATTTAAATGGTTTTTATGAATTTCAGCTTTGGTATTCAAAGTGCAAAGAAAGAAATGCATCTGTAAAATTGTCTAGTCATCTTCAACTCTTACAATAATCTGAATACAACATCAGGTACATAAATATTACCCCACACCATTAATATGTTAAATCTAAGCCAAACTGAAGAATTACTGTTGAATTCTTTGGCTTGTGTCATCTTTACCTCCTGGAAGCAGTCGCCTCCTGTGTGACCTTCTCTGTCTCTTACGTCACAGCCGAAGACTTTTGGCCCACTCTTCTTTACAGCACTGCTGCAATGTCCTAGAGCAAAGAGCAAAGATAAATTGACAACATTTCAGTTTGGTTCAGATCTAATTGTTTTACTGAAAAATTGCTCTTTTTTTTTGGTGCACGTTCTTTAGCAGGTGTGTTTCTCTGGGTCAAGTTTCCACTGTAGATAGTGGGTCACATATTTGACTTTGGAATACTTTGGTGCAGGAAGAAGTTTATTATTGACTGCAAGGCACAAAGACACAAATCACCAGCCCTCCACCGCTGTGCTTAATAGCTCATATGTAGTTTTTGTGATAACATTCAGTGTTTAGGCTTCACATGTGTATGTAGGCCAAACATCTCACGTTTCATCTGTCCAGGGGAAAAAAAAGGACACCTTGCTCCAGAAACATTGTAGAGTGTTCGAATGCAAAGTAGTAAATTTAAGCTTTAACAAGTTACTGGGTCTGACATTTCAGATTTGTTTGTTGGGTTTTCGGAGGATTTAAATTTTGCACAGTCTATCTAAATTTCCTTGGACATCCATTCTTGAGAAAATCAGCAGCTCTTTTAATGTTCTTCTTTGTGAATAATCATCGTGGACTTCAGCTTAAGTGAAAATACTTTCATAACCCTTTTCAAATTGAAGAAAGCAATATACCTGTTAATGTTTCCTCTTCAATACTGAGTTAAAACACACCTGACTAAAATGACATTTTTATAATGGTGCTCTCGCCTGGTGATGATCAATTATATTAGTATTGTTGATTGGCAGAACCTGAATTCCCACAGAGGAAGTAAAGAGGGAAATGTGTTTTATACTCTGCTTTTATACTTCAGATTGTTTAATGATTTTGTTAATACGTACTCACCAAAAACCTTTGAAGCCAATGTAACAAAGGGTTATCTTACACTTTGAATGAGTTTTTTGCAGTAATTTTCCAGACATTTTGATGCTCAAATCTGAAGTTTGGACATGCACTCAATAGAAAACACTCAGTTGAATCAACTGAAAACTCCATGGAGACAATAGTCTGCATACTTTACTCAACAAAGCTGACCGTAAATATATGCCAATGCATAAAAATGATTAGAGTTCTCAATCCAAAATGGCTTTTGCATGGACAACACCATTTTTACCTGTATTTAGTCACTTCAGCTGTAAACAAATGCATGTGGAATATGGCACCTGTTCACAAGATTTGCTTTCAATTTGTTGATTTAAGGACACATTATTAAAAAAAGTAACGTGTATGGTTTTTTTATTGCTTTTGGGGGCAATGGTCTTCATGATATTACAATGATTACCTTTTATATGACATATCCTAATGTACCAGTATTGATCTAATTCAAAATGCAAATGAAGACCAGATCATTTCTCTAACAGATCCTTGTCCACCAAGTGGGTGCAAATTAAAAACACCATGAGTCTATGAGGCGGGTTTAAATGGTTTATTTTATTTGTTTGTTTATGTTTACAGGTTGAATCGAGCCCAAATCAAAATGGATGACTTTGAGTACAGTGTGGAGATCAGTGATCGTGACTGGAAGTCCTTCTTTGCAGAGTGTGAGGAGTGCAGTCTGCTCCCTCCTTCGTTAGCAGGTGTAGATGATTCAGGGATGAGTGACATGGATGAGCACTTTCGTGCTCAGAGGATGCCGAGAGTTAACTCGACACCAAATTTCTCAGAAAATGACTTTGCTATTGACGGCCCCCTCAACGGTGTGGGGTCTCCTGTGGAGCACTGCTTGGGGAAGCAGGGACTTGGAGTTGACAGCATTCTGTCGGGCAGTGAGGAGGACATCCACATGCAGTCTGTCAATATGTTCTTTGAAACGTTGAAAGGTCTCACTGAGGTTCAGTCAGGCCAAGAGAGAGTTGGAAACAACAAAGGGGTGAAACAAGAGCAAGGGCGTTGTGGTGATGGGCAGCAAGCCAGTAGAAGGACTTGTCCTACGTCAAAAGCACTGCTTGACAGAGTTGAGATAGAATTTGGCAAAGAGACCATCAAACCTGTTGACGCTACTGGAACATTAAAGGCAAAGAAAATAGCTGAAGCTGAGTCCATCAGTTCCTCAAAACCTGCAACCTGCAGTAACTCTGCATTCAGTATTTGCAAAACAGCTGAAACAGAGTTATTTATTAGAGAAACATTAATGGAAACCCAAAAGAATGAGAAAACACAGTGGAATCAGTCACAAAACTCACATGAAAGGACGGCTTGCTCTGACATGACCCCTCCATCATTCAACGTGGAAATGTGTAGAAGTATGGATGACGTTACCCAAGAAGGTTTGTTGAAATGCCAGGAAATTATCTGTGCAAAATGCAGTTTGAGGAAAGACCACAGTCCCACCCAGGAGCTGTCTCCCTCCGTCGTCATGAAGAGGAAGAGGAGAAAGAAAAAACGACTCAGCGTGGAGGCAGGTGAGGATGAGGAGTCAAGCGAAAGGCACGTTTCAGCCAAGCAGAGTGACTCAAAGGAGGAGCTGCGTATGCTAAAAGAAGGAGGATCGTGTCAGTGTTTTTCTCAGGACACGTTTAATTATTTAAAAGAACCATCAAAAGATCTCACGTGTTTTTACACTTCCAGTGTAGCCCTCAATGGCTTTCCAGGGCATGTACTGGTTCAGGATGCAAAAGATGAGCTTCCCCACTCAGTTTCTCCAAATGACAGTCAAAACCATCAGAGTAGATCCACAGAAATAAGCTCAGCTGAAAATCATTCAACTAACCATGGGTGTGATGTGAGTCAAAATGATGCCGATGTTACGTCTGCAGCAAGCAACCGTGCTCACGAGGCAACAAATTTCCAAGCACGCAACAAACTACAGACTCAAGAATCAGCTGGAACAGAACATTTTAAAAGTCAAGGTGTAAAAACAAGCGGTCTCCAGTTTGACAGGATAAGTGCTCCTGTCATGAACTGTGCAAATGAACACAATCTGAAACATTCAGCGCCAGAGGTTAAATCAGTCATTTTACCATGTGAAGAAGAGTCATGTGCTGCTCATGTGGAAGTCATCCAAACAGTCAAACTATCTGCTGCTAAGTCAGTCCTGGCTGCAGACGCTGGAAATTCTGGCCGAGCTCAGCGCGTGCTGTGTGAAAGTGAGGTTGAGCCCCAACAACAGTTGGAAAATGGCTGCCACAACACCAACCATGGCCACACTCCACTGGAAAACGTTCGCCTTTCTGTGTCTTCACTTCAACCGAGGAAATGTTCACTCCCAGATGAGATTTCAGCTCAAGCTACCTGCACTGATTTAAAGCCCAACTGTATTAATCAACCATCTATAAGCTCTTTGTCCGAAAAGCAGCCAAAGGATTGTCCTACAGAGACTCATACCTCAGATATTTTATCAGAGAAACCCAAAAAAGAGAAAAGAACACAACTAAAACCATCACAAATATTGAATTTAACAAGTCAGAGTCCAGAATCTAAAGTGCTCTTGACTGAAGACCTTAACAGTATCACAACTGTGCCATTTGGCTGCACTCTGGACACAAAAGCTGTCATTTCAAACACAAATGAAAACCTTGCAGACGCGTCAGCAAGTCTGTGTTCATCTGCCAGTAAACACAAGTCTATTCAAACAGACCAAAATGCACAAATCTTGTCAGAATGTGGCAAAGATGCAGCTACATCTGGAACCACAAACCAAACAGAAACAAAGAGTGATTTCTTAAGCAAAGCAGAGGAAACGGTGACAGCATCTAAAGATTTAGACAGACCTGAAAAGACAGAGAACTCAGTGTTTGCCATGTCGTCTTTTTGGAACGACATGGAGAAGCTGACAATAAATGATATTTTGGGGTTAAAGAAACTCAGTAAAGCTGCACCTCCTGGAATCCTCCCAGCTGTGCAGGAAAGTGATGAGGCTGAGATGTTTCCTGTGGCTGATTCAGATGTTTTTACCACGATGGAGGAATCCAAATCTGACCAAACTCCTGAAGAAATGATAAATTCTTCTTCTTTAAAAACTGTGAGCTGGGAGAGTGCACCCGTCCCAGTGAGCTTGACACCGGACCAGCCTGGTTCTGACATTTACTCTGAGTCAGCATCTGTTTCTGACTCATCCCAACCTGTTCTGACTGAAATGGCTCAAAAGTGCCTCAGAAAAATGGCCAAAACCGTCAGCGTGCACAACTTACAAGCTCTGGAGTCGAAGTCTTTTGACTACACGTGCAACAAAGGAGCTGCACACATTTTAGAAAAACAAACAGAAGAGTTTGAGTATTTGACTGAGAATGCTGCGCCACTGAAAGACAAAGAAAGTAGTTGTTTGCCCTCATCTTGCACAGAGAGCTACAGCATCTCTTTCACGGATATATTTCAGTACCTCTTTGGAGGGAAGCCGTCAGTTTCCAGCCAATCCGCCTCAGATGATAAAACCTCAGACTACACCAGTGGAAGCTCTGTCCCTGAAACATACGATCATTTCTTCTCAGAGTTTGACAGTGAAAGCTTCTTTTATCCACTCACAACCGTAGAAGAGGAAAACAAAGACAAGTCAGTTCCCATATATTCATATTCTCGCTCCACCACTGAAGGGCTACAGTTCCCGGAGGCCTACGAGCATTTCTTTGCATCTTCTTCCTCGGATGACTCTTCAGTGGAATCTGAAGAAGAAGACGACTGCAGCCCAGTGAAGGTGGTGAGCCGTTTCACTCGCAAAGCGAGCTCCACTCAGCTTTCCAAAGACATGTACGAGGATTTCTTCACAGACAGGGACCTCAGGGAGGACTTTTTCTCCTTGAAGTCACTCTCCTTCAGGAAATTTAGTTTCCCAGCACCTGCAGACCAGAATCAGAAGTCAAACGCATTGGTCCCCATGAGGAAGACTCACAGTCTGAAGATTGGTGCTCCGCTCAATGTGATGGGAGATCAGGATGTGATGTTTCCCAATCCGCTGCTCTACAACCTGGAGGACAGGATCTGCAGGCAGCTGGCACAGCAGCCTTTCAGACATGGAGAGCTGCAGGCGGCTGTTTCAGATCCGAGTAAGTTCACTGTCATGAAAGTGACAAAATGTGCAAATGGATTAAGATCATGAACACGTTTCTGTTATAATGAAGTTGTAAAATGAGTTTGCACATTCTAACAGGCCTGTGAATGTGTCTGAAACAACACAACAGAATCACATCCAGCAACTCAAACCTTGAAAACAACGCACTCTCATGCAACATGGCAAAACATCACACTCAGTTTGGGTTATTTCGACTCTCAGCTACAAATTTTATCTCCTTGTCTGTTAAATGGACTGAGTTGTAGAGATTTCTGTGTCAAGACAACAGTTTAACATCTAAAGCTTTAACCAAATATCTTGTGCTAAGTGTAGCATTCAGTTTGCTTTGCATGACTTTCAGCTGCTACCACACCAGATTTTGGTACATTTTTAAAACTGAGTTTGCTGTGACGGCCATTTTGAATGCGTTTGACTACAAACGTTAATCAGCTGTAGAGGTATATCCTAAAATGATTCCAACCATGTTTCCATCTGGTGATCTATGAGATATTTTACTAACAGACAGGCAAGGTTGACTTCATATAAGGGCAAATTTTTAAACAAAGACCTGCAATCTGTTTACCCCTCAGTATCTGTAAAATTGACTGAATTATAGTATTTTTTTTATATATATATTTTTTATTGTCAGTTGGATGTGTCAGCCATCTTGAATTACAATAATCAGTTGTGGAGCAGCAGGGATAAAATTAAAACAAGATTTTGACTCAACATTGTACTCTAAATAATAAGTTTTTGTAAACAATATGAAATATGCATTTTTGTGCATGAATCCATTCAGTCATAATACAGCATTTGTTAAAGTCTGTTCGAGGAACCACAAAAAGTCCAAACATACTAAGATCATATATTTCTCACAGATGGACTTAATTTACATAATTATGTGTCTTCTGAATGTGATGGACGGGGATTAAAGCAAACAACATAGATAAATATGTGTACTCAGGTTTCTAATATATTTTTCATTATTTTTAAGAAGATTTTTTTTTTTTCCCTTTGTTTAACGTCATTGGCTTCAATCAAAAAATTGTTAGGTCTTCTGAACCAGTTTGTCCTTCTTGAATCTAGCGTCTAACAATTAACTCTAACTAACTAACTAACTAACTAACTAACTAACTAACTAACTAACTAACTAACTAAATAACTAACTAAATAACTAACTAAATAACTGACTAACTAACTAACTAACTAACTAAATAACTAACTAACTAACTAACTAACTAACTAAATAACTAACTAACTAAATAAATAAATAAATAAATAAATAAATAAATAAATAAATAAATAAATAAATAAATAAATAAAACATTATATGACATTTGTCCTGTTCAGTTTGGTTTGTTAAGTCTCCCTCACATGTGGAGGGTTGTGAAGCAGAAATGTCACTTGCTGTAACAGCCATCGTGACAGGGACAGATTCTCTTTCCTCAGCTGTCAGATGTAGTTGTAAGAACGTGGAGTCACAGCCAACACGAACGGTGCTACGTGATAACTTGACTTCACTCAATGAGCTGAGCTGCCACCAGGGCGCATTAATTCATGCCTGCAAAAGAAGCATCAAGATACCTGAAAGTAGAGTATTCATTATACCTTTGTCAGAGTCTTCTTTAGTACCGAAGTACAATGAAATTACATTTCAGTACAGCCCATCCGAGTAAAATATGCACAAACAGACATGGGGAGATGGAGGTGTCTGAGGCTGTGGCCTCATGGGAGGCGCTGCCCTTTTTGTTTGGATAAGGATAAGAGCAACATGAGGGAAAGGGAGGTATAAAAAAAAATCTCTCACACTGTGTCCCACAAAACATACCTCAGCACAAAATAGCAACATACTGATGACATCATGATATGTACAGACGCATGAGGAAGGCTGACGAAGGTGGTGAGTTTGTCTGTGGACATTGCCAGATAGTCCCCATTGTCCTAATAAGATGGTGCAGATTGTGCTTCAAATACGAAGTTGGTGACTTCTTTGTAGGAAATATGTTGTCTGAGGTTCTGACCAATCTTCAAGGCCAGCAGCCAGAATCAGAACTTCAACCAATAAATAGTCTTTTGTGTTTGCATGTAAAAAAGTGCATTAGTTGGAATGAACAAGGTGTGACAAAGGAGAAACATCTGAGTGTTTTTTGCATGAAAAATGTCAACTCTTTGATTTGAAATCGGGTTTTTTTTTTTTTGTTTTTTATTTTGTGTTCCTAACCCTCTGTGTTATTCGTTCCTCTTTGTTTTAGGGTTAGACGCCCCACTCTTGCCTCTGAAACAATCGGACATGTGTCTGGTTTGTATTGCGTTTGCTTCATGGGTGCTGAAAACTGCAAACCCACAAGTTGGAGACACCTGGAAGGCTGGTGAGTATCAACACAGTTTCATGGTGCAGAAAACCTGCACACATATAAAATAATGCAATTACAAAACAACACTTTTGGTTTAATCTATGCAATACTTAAACTTGAATTTTAAGTTGAAACTCTGAAACAAGACTGAGACATATGTTAACACTACAAGTACCATACCATACCACTTTATTTATAGAGCACTTAAAACAGCAACAAGGTCACCCAAAGTGCTGTACAAACAAACAAAACACAGGCAACACATAAGCAACATACAAACTGAAGTAAAAATAATTAATTTCTCAAGTAAAATTAACTAAGTACTCAAGATTTGCACTTTACTCTCATACTGTATGTGCCTTCCCAAACAGATTGAGTCTGAGACTGAGTTCTGTTTCCGATAAGCCAAGCTTCAAATGTAACAAGGTGTACAGTTTTATTGCTATATAAAGAATTTCATAATTTTTTATTGTTTTTGTTTTTCTGTTTTTATTTCCACACAGTTCTTCTAGCTAATATAAGTGCTCTGTCAGCCATCCGGTACCTGCGTAAATACATCAAAGTGGAGTCAGCAGCCAGTGAGAGGAAATCACATCAAGAAGTTCTGACAGGGTCTTTCTGCCTCTAAATGTCATTTTTATTTTTTTCTGTGAGCCACTGTGAACCTCTGAGAAGAAGTCTCTGCTGTATGTTTTGTGGCATGTTTGCACTATATTTTACTTTTCTCAAGTTTCATTGATCTCTTAGTAAAAAAAAAGTTATTAGAAGCAAATAATTTAAGTGATTGCACCATTTTTGTATGACTTTTATGTGTCTTTAACATTTGAAAGCATCCATATAAAGTACCGGACGACCAAATGCAAGCTTTGTAAATAATGTTCAGTATGCTGTGACGAAAGATGAGAGGCAGGTTTACTCTGAGCTGGATAGTTTATAGATGAATGTGTGATAAAAATAGATGATCCTAAGACACTTTAAGAATTCATGATGGTGCCTTTGTCCCTGTTTGTTTTTATTTCATTATGTTTACGAAGCTTTTTTTTCTGAGGTTTGTACACTATTTTCCCCACAAATTCACTACATTAGACGTGGTAATTTAAATACTTCCCCAAATCAAAATGATTCATTTTGAAAACAGTGATCTGTGTATCAACTATAATAAATTATGAGGGCATTTTTCCATCAGAAATTGTTTTTAAAGTAAACACTGTACTGTTTTGTGATGTAGGTCGTTTTGAGCTGTTGATTTATTTTTATTTAAAATACAGTGAAAGTGCATAAAAAAAGAGTTCTGGTCTGTTTCAAAAATCCTTCAGACAACACTTCTGACCACTAGAGGGCGACACAGGTTCACAAGAACTTGATCTGACATTTCAAACTTAAGAAATTTTAGTCAGTTTTTATGGGGTGGAAACAAAAAACATACAAACTCAAACCTGATATTTAAACATTTTACTAAACAATATATATTATTACTGTGTTTAATATAGGTGCACTAAAATGTTTTGAAATGAGTATTTCTCCTCCACATGGTGACAAACTTGTAATATAATGTAGTGTCCCCACTACATACCTTTTGGGATGGTTGATTAAGTGAATATCTGAACAGAACATCAATGATAATATTATTCTTAATTATTTGCTGTTTGATTATTATATGTTAATATTGTCATATGAAAATGTTCTGTGCTTGGTAACTTTAAACTCTGAGCTAAAATAGTGAGCAAGCAAAAAAAAAAAAAGATTACATTAAGACAAATCCTGGTTCAGAAATGTTTTTGTATCAACAGTTTAACATATAATATCAATAGTGGGGAAAATGACTACAATCTCAATTTAAAAATGTAAGAAATACAACAAGTACACAGGTCGCATTGGTATCATTTTTTTCATGCTCACAAAAAAAAACTGCTGCAAGTCTTTGTGCTGGGTCAAATCTGGACCGAGCCAACACTGGTTTGGTTCTCAGTTTGAGTCATGCTGAATTAGTCTTTTGAACCCAAAATGGGTTGAAATGACTACTCTGTTGAATAGAGCTACTAATAAGGTGATTTCAAATGAACAATCCAAAAGCTGGGTTATTATATGATTACAGTGAGAGTTGGTGCTAGACAGCTAGTTCTAACCACTACTAGCATCTTGCTAGCTCCAAATAATGTTACTTTAGCTAACCAAGTTCACAGTTTACTGCAAAATAAAGTTATTGGGAGCCTGTGATCAGAACATTAAGCAGGTTCGGCTCACTGGACCAACATAAAAATGTGAGTGGGAAAGGTGAAGCACCCACACCTGTCTTCATCCTTGTTTGCCCCACTCTGGGCCCTTGACCCATCTGCAATCACATGCAAAGAACAAAATAAAGTTATAAACAAAGCCAAAGAGTACCTGCTTACCTTTATTAATGCATCCAAAGCAAAGGTTCAGTCAAGTCTTGGTTAGTCAACTACTAGTTTAAAATAATGGAGGATGAAATGGCTCATTTTTGACCCAACCATTGAGTTAAAACTTTTGGACCCAATATTTAGTCAAACCATCACGAGCTATGCCCCACAAGCTTTAACTCAAGTTTTCAAAATGACCCAGCAGTTTTTAGTGTGATAACATTTATCCAACCTTTATTTATACAGGTTAATCCCACTGAGCCTCGGGGACTCCTTTACAAGAGACCTAAAACATAAATCTAGTCTCTTATACATTTCTTTCTTTCTTTTAATCAGATCTTCGATCTTTTGCTGTTAAAGTGACATGGCACTATCCTAAAATATAAAAAAAATAAGAATATTTAGAAAGAACAAACAAAAACATGTTAAAACTTTTTAAATTTTATTTTCAAATATTAATAATTAAAAAAAAACTCATCAAACAAAAAAACAACCCACACAGGCATCAGTAGGGTGCAGCGGTAGTTTCAATATTTGCACTTTTACAAAAATCAGCTGAAACGACATCAGTTTGTTTCAACAGCGTAGCATATAAAATATAATATATTTACAACATTTACAAAAATTTACAGATAATCTTTTGTGAAACAAGCTCTAATGGAATGTTTTATTGCATATGTTAGAATAAACGGAAACTTACAGACAGTAACAAACAAAAAATGTTTATATAGTCCTGAATGTACTGCATATTGAACAAGTGCAGTTATATAATACATTAAAATAAAATTAAAGCTACATATCATTCGTAGTACTCTCCTGTCTTCTCTCCTAAATGCTACATATTAAATAAACTGAACTGCGTCCATCGCTGGCATCTCCACCACCCAGCGTCTGACAAAGCAGTTCCTGTGAGTCGTTGCTTCACACTCTGGGAGCAACTGCGGCTGGGATTGTTGCCTTTTATTATCCCTCTGATAGTGATCTGTTGTTTGCACATGTCCAGACAAGTACCGGACTATTATTCAGTTTCATGACCATCTCTGCTGAGTTGCCATAGGACCAAGGCCTTGGGACTCAAAGTGTAATCCTGTCCAGTGTGTTGAAATTCCAGGCACTGACTGAATCATTCCAGTCTCGTGGTCGTACTCCCAAATGTTGTCATAGTCCACTTCCTGGTCATCTGGATCTGTGGGTTCCAGGTATGAATGAAGATCTGAAAAAGCAAGCAAAGATTTAAAGGCTTTTAGATTCAAGCGATGAAACCTAAACCTTGCCCAGATTCTAGAAACTTGGACAGAAGCCCAGAAACTTTACCCTCACAGTGAAACATGTGGCGTGAGATACTCCTGTGGCACCACTTTCATCCTTTATTACAACAGGTTCTCTTTCTAACAATGTCAAAGAACAATCTGACAAATTAAGCCACATAGTAGCAACATTTTGGTGATAAATTCCTGTTTGTGCTGCCAGTCAAAATGGACGAGTGTATCCTGTCTGACCTGTATGTTTTACTGTACTTTACTTCCTGTTGGTAGTAGGAGCTGCACTATAGGCTCCATTTATTTATTATTTTTTAATTTATTTTATTTATTTATTCATTTATTTCAACTTTAAAACAGAAAGACAATTTCAAAAAAAAAACAAAAAAACAATACATTAAATGAAAGGAAGCAGAAGAAGAAAAATGTCTTATCATATCTGCTCCTACTTAACAAAATCAATTTAACTATCAATTTAAACAATAATCATCTATACATAATACAGCAAAACACATAAATAATCAAAATTTACCATTTAGGATTCATTTAATATTAACTAACTTATATGTATATTTTCAACAAAACAGTTTAAATAATTTTCTTAAATATAAACATTGACTCCACTTTTTTTTTACATCATTTTCCAAATTATTCCATAGCCCTAGTCCCTGTGTTGTAGTAGACCGACCCTTAAGGCTGGTTCTATACTTTCGCTTTACAAAAATATCTATTCCCTTTAAATTATAACAACTTTTCCTTTTCACAAAAAAAGTTTGAATGTTCGATGACAGTAATTTTGAGCTTTATACATGAGTAAAAGAATAGTCTACCAAATCATAAAACTTAAGTAATTTCAATTTACAAAACAAAATACTAGAAGGATGACAATAATGCTTTCTTGTTATAATTCTTACAGCAACATTTCAGCAACACATTTGGACGCGTCATGCATCTGGACTTCTGTAACATTTTTTATTGTCTGTCCACTGACCCAACCAAGAGCATTCAGCGTTAAATTTACTGTTTACTGGAGTGCAAACAATGCTCTGTTTCATAGGTCATATCAAGAAATCCTGACTTTCATGACTCAAGCTAGTCAGGAAATATGATGCAGTTGTTTAATAGTATTGGGAAAAAGTACTCATTATTAGTCATCAAAACCATTAGTCCATCAATACTTTAGTTTCACGTCAGATACACTGTAGGTTGTCTGGGCCAGAAGCAGACAGTCATTTATCGAACACACAAAGTCATTTCCCACAGTGATTGCATAAATGAATCAGGTTTCTGTTTGTGTGTAGAAGGCTCTTACCAGGGGAGTAACCATAAGGCATTTGTGTGGTGTTCCTCACGGAGCTCGACGGGAGAGGTATCTGTCAGCAGATGTGAAAACAGAGCAAGTCACTTCCTGTGTTGGATTTCAAACATTCTCCTCGTCTCTGATGTATGTGTTTCATCTGTGGCCTCTGTTTAAATAGCTCCTTCGGTGCAAGTATATAAACTTACCCTACCACAAAATGCACTCATACCACAGCATGCCAGAAACCAGAGCGCCCCGGAAGGTGTGTGTCTCTGCTTCTCACCTGCTCTCGAACTTGGCTGGGCGCAGGCAGCAGCTTCAGCCTCGACACGGCCTCTGCTCTCTGCTCTGCTTGGCTCTGGGGAGTTTCCAAGTCCGCACCATAAGCCTGACCCTGGAGGTTGGTCAGGACTAGGCTCCTGCGACAGCGTCTGCCCATCGGAGGGGTTTGTAGTTTGAAGGAAGAGGGAAGGAGCTGAGAGTTCTGGTGATGGTGTTGGTTATGGACTGGTTCGTGGCGAAGCTGGAGATCCTGATGATGGTGTCGGTGCTGGATTGGTTCATCCCAGCTCTGCTGTGCAAGAACACAATAGAACATGTCAAATCAAAAGCGCTAAAACAGAGCATGGTTGAATTTAAGTCTGCTTTTTATTCAGAATGTTAAAAATGTGCATAAACAAATAAGACGTCCTTAAAGAAAGCGACCATGAACAGTGTGTGTGTGTGTGACGCTTGACGTCAGACAGGCTGTGTGGATGTAAGGTGAAACAATGGATCCAGTATCATTTGATCCACTTACCTCTGGCCTGGCCTCCTTGAGGGAGTAGATTTCAGGGCTGCAGGGCTCGTCGTACAGAGGTGACAGGGGTTGTCTTGGGGCGCACATGTCTGAGTGACGTTGCGGTGCGTTTAGTGGGAAGTTCACGGACGTCTGGGGTGTGCTCCAGCTGTTAGACTGATCAGAGGATTCAAATGGGATTAATCGGGAAAGCTAAAATCAATCACTAGATTTTCTTTCTTCTGTCTCAGTTTGTAGATAGAAACAGAGACTAAAACAATAATGTGATTCAGGCTTGACAACTGAACTATGAGTAGAGGCTTTAGACTACCACTGACTAGTATCTGGAGCAGCAGAATACAGCAAGTTTAATACTATGTTATACTCAGAGGTGGAGAAAGTACTCAAACACTGTACTTAAGTAAAAGTACAAATAAACAGACAAATATGTACTCTAGTAAAAGTAGAAGTACCATATTAATGTTTTTACTTAAGTAAAAGTAAATAAGTACTGTACTTGCTTTTAAAAATACTTAAAGTATTAAAGTAAAAGTACTTGCTGAATGTATTACCTAATGCAATGGTCTACA
>JARVGQ010000116.1:23271400-23286583 GCA_031762355.1 Hypsolebias martinsi | reverse complement strand
CCACATCATTGCATTCAGTTTTTATTCACAATTTGTTTAGTGTCCCAACTTTTTTGGAATCCGGTTTGTAGTTTTCTGAAACTAAAAATTAGTTAAATCCTTCAAAATAAGGAGAAAAAAAACAACTTCTTGGAAGTTTGGAATGGTATCACTGCACTACACATGAACTCAACCACAATACTGACTTTTAACTGGGTTAGATAATTCAAATCAACCATCACACACGCTGATGCTTTATGACAGCTGTTCAAAACACACAAGGTCACTTTTATGGAAATTGTTTGATCACTTTTACTAAGGTGATGAAAAACCTGGGCAACATGGCAGCACCCAGGATCCATTATATCACTCATTAGTTTCAAGTTAGTTACCAGAAGGTGAACTTACCTTTATATAATATGAAGCAAACATGTCAGAGACAGCGATTACATGCATTTCCTCATGTTTTGACAATAATTTAAAAGACAGTGCAAAGTGTTTTCATCAAATGGTCAACAGGTTTGTCACCGATTATTTTTTTCCCCCAAAAAATGTAAATAAATTATTGTTCGTACAGTGTCAAGTGGTCATGCCTGTGGCAGTGAAGAAACATTAAAAAATGCAAATAAAGCACGACATATGCAGCGAGCGGTCCTTCTGCACTCTAAACACACAAACATCCCTCAAGATGAGACATTCTTTGTCATTTCCATTGACAATACACAAACCACACTTTCAAATAAATATGTTAAAAACACTCCTAAATAGGCATCATCGATATCTGTTCATTTTTTTAAGCATCTTTAAAACAGAATATATTAGGTTTTATTACTACAGGTGGTTCATCATATTTTATATAAAAAGGACCTAAACTTATTTACAGTGTATTTATGCTGTTGGTGTCCATGCTTTTCTGATATGAGACCTGTGTACGTTGCTCGTTACTGCCACCTCGTGTGGTGCAGCAGAACTACAACATCTTTTATTTTTGAGAGTTGGTGCCAGTTTGTAAACATGCATGTGGGCACAACCACCAAAAAAGCCACATTCTAAAAAATAAACCCATTCAGTGTTTTATACATTATTGCAGAAACTTCTGAAATCAAAGTAAAGCCTTGCAGAATACGACAACATCGAACCAAAAATATTTACAACACCTTTACAGAACTAGATGCCTGCCACGTTTTACGGTACACGTGTCACTTACTATGGCGGCCAAAAAATAAATAAATAAACTTTTAAGAGTGATGGATTTTATAAATTAAGTTTTAAATAAAGTCAAAGTTAGTAGCTGTGTTGGAGGTATACGGTGGACCCTCGGGCATCCAGACCAGAAACAGTGCAGGACAGAAATCACAGCAGCCAGAGGAAAAACAAAAATGCTAGCATAATTATTATGATTTAGCTTAAGTGGGGGAGACAGAAAGAAAACAACTTTTGACCTCACAAATTCAGCTCAAAATATAATTCAAGTTAATCTGTGAAGCGGTTTCAGTGGCTTCTAATTTAGTGTGTGTTTGTGTTTGTTTTTTATAATTATTTTTACTGCTGTGGGTAAAATGAGTAAAAGAGGGGTGTTAATCTATGTCTGGCTACCCTTCACCATGAATGACAGTAATTCTGAAGTGTACTGTAACCAGCCAGGGGCTTCAATCACGTCCTCCCTGTCTAGCTTCCTGTTGCCTGCTCCTCCGCACATTTACCTGCCCACTCAGCACGTTTCTCCCACCTCCACATCTCAAACGGAGCTGTTGCGCCTCTTCCCAGAGCCAGTCTGGGCTGTAGCAGCAGAGGCTGAAGTCAGCCAAACGGTGACCCCGTGTCAAAGACTAGTAGAAGACACTGAGAGGGTGGGCGAAGAAGGGGGTGGGAAGTTGAGGAGCTCCAGCACCGCCACGCCCACGCTGCTGCGCCGTGTAAACATGCAGGAGGCAGCTACCCATTTGTTGCTGCGTGGGTTGTATTTTTCGATCGAGTTAAGACTGGAGCTGCCATCATTCCCTCCCACAGCGTACAACCATCCATCCATAGCCACCAGGTCATGGGTGCTCCTACAAGAAAGTCAAAAACATTACAATATTTAAATTCAGCATGAACTCTTTGGGTATATCTTTTTACTACACTTTATTTGGGATCATTGAAAATGTCTCGTCTGGAGCATAAAATGTATTTATATCTGCACTGCATTCTGTTTAAAGCAGCTGCTTTATGCTTAAAACCTTTATAGAAAGAAAGCAAAGAGGTGTCAGAAGATGTGACGCTTTGAGCAATTTAAATAGAGCCTTTTAGTGACACACAACAAATGAGTCAACTGTTTTCAGGTTTTTCAGCTACTACATTATACAGATTTGCTCTGTTAAAACCAAGTGTGCATCTCTGCATTCAAGCAAGAAGTAAATGGAATGACGTGATCCCAACGACTGCTGCAGGACGGCTAAGTCTCTGAATCGCCTTCCTTGATGCTAATCCGGTTCAACACAATGCTGTGAGTGTACATACGCACGTCTGTTCTGTCACTCATGATGCAAATTTGATCTTTTATCTTCTATGAAATAAACCTGACTGACTTTTTTTTTTGGGGGGGGGAAGAAAAGCTTTTTGATGTTTATGATTCAGGAAGGTTTAAGCAGTAAAAACAAGGACAATCCTCATATCTTTTACTTTGGACAGAGAAGATTTGGCACGCAGCAAAACAACTACAGCAGAATTGCCTTTTGATACACTCCATACAGACAGACAGCAACATCTCAAATACACCACTACTGTATATTTTACTGACTTTATAGAATCTCTCAGGGAAATTGTGATTTTGAAAGCAATAGGAAAAAAAAAAAAAAACAATCTCGTCTAAGTCTAAACTATTTGACAAAATTACAAACATGCTGTCCTTTAGGGGTGAGGAAGTGGACGCGTTCTCATGGTTTTCTAACAGTATTATTAAACACTAACATGGCTCGTTTACATTATCCTCTGCAAGCTGTCCTGTTTGTTAAGCAGACCAAAAAGACGCATAAAGAACATATTTCTACTTTTAATGCCTTTTCAGCATGTTTTTGCTGTTGGATGAAGCTCTGCTAACAGAGTAGAACCGGGTCATCTTGATAGTTCAGCTGGCTAAGGTAGGTCTCATTTACAGTAATTAAATTCATTTAACCTTTATTTATACAGGTAGTCTTATTGAGCCACGGGGACGCATATTCAAGAAAGACTTGTTTGAGAATAGATGGTGGGGGTTAAGGGACTTGCTCAAGGGCTCAAATTGGGGCAAATGAGGTTGGAGGCAGGTGTGGGTGTTTCACCTTTTCTACCCACATTTTGATGCTGTCGGTCCGGGAAGTCGAACCGGCGACCTTCCATCACAGAACCACCTTCTCTAGCTTCTGCGCCACTATTCCACTGGACCAATTCCCTGGACCCATCCCAAGTTATTTGTAATCTCCTCACATTTTCTACTTCTGTCTCTCGTGTATAGTTTTGTGACAGAAACAACTTAATATTTCAAAGAGGAACAATATGTGTTGAATAAATAATAATATGCTATTTAGCTTAGGAACTCTGAAACTCTATACTACTGTAATAATAATAAAAGCTAGCTTGTTAGGCTGATGGTCCTCCTTTTGCATGTGGACAACTAGTTTCGGCTGTCAGCAGCAAACTAGTTGATCCACCATGAGAAGGTGCTGATTATAGATGGAGTTTGTTGCAGCTCCACAGACTGAAGAAGGCTTTTGGATAAAAGATGCAACGTTCCAAACAAAGAAGAATCTATCCAGAGGACCTGACTCAACCTTGTTAGACTCATCTACCTGGATTACTGTGCATGCATCAAGACAATAATAAAAGCTAAAATTATTTTGGCTACAAACATATTCCTGACATGCTCTGGTGGATTTATTACTATTGGGTCCCCACACCGTTGACAACTATTAGGAGTGACTTATTTTGTAATCACGCATCAGTTTTAAAAGTCACTGCACCCGAATTGGCTGCAGTGTTTGAGCTAATAAGCGTTCTGGCTGACGGCTAACCTGCGTATGTTCATGGGGGCGACTCCTTCCCAGGTGTTGGTCTTTGGGTTGAACCGCTCCACTGAGTTCAGGCAGCTGGTGCCATCATTCCCTCCTGCGACATACAGCATGCCATCCAGCACAGCCACCCCCGCACTGCTGCGCCGGCTCAGCATGTTGGCAATGGCGGTCCATGCGTTGCTCTGTGCATACAATCAAAACAATGTTACTGATGTGCCCATATTGTAGATTCAATTACAGCTTATGATTTTGTCATTAGGATTAAATGAAAAAGAAACTTGGCAAAAGACGAGCTTAATATTGTGATAATACATTTATCAGGATTTTACCTGAGGATCGTATTTCTCTACAGTTGCCAGATGTGAGGAGCTATCATAGCCTCCCACTGCATACAAGCTGCCATCTGGAGGGGAAAAGGGGAGTAAAGACAAACTATAAATATTAGCAGACACATACCAAAGTGGCAACTCCCGTTCCAATTTGGAAAATAAATCTTATCAGAAGTTAGTAATATTTATTTAAGACTAATTCCTACCAAGAGTTGCTACTCGTACATATCTCCTTCGGGTACTCATGGCAGCAACGGATGTCCATGTACTGGTCAGAGGGTCATAACGCTCTGCACTGAAAGAGAACTTATCCGTCATGCTGATTACTTAGATCACATCTACCTTAACGAAATAATTTAATACAATAAATTTTAAATATTTTAGTATAGAGTTTAAATTCAAAGTGTGAGGTGAATCAGATCACAGGGGAAGATGTGGTGGAGGCCCGGTAGATATAAATGTATAGCGAGGGTCTGCTGGAAACACATGGCAGAAGAACCCGTCCAAAACGTTACAAAATGGAAGACCACCCTTACTGGGTTGTCTTGCCTCAAATGGAGGAGTTTAGGTATATCGTTGTTCATGAGGAAGGATAGAATGAGGTGCGACATCAACAGATTGATCCATGCAATTTCCACAGTATTGTGTTCTTTGTGCCAGTTCGTTGTGGTGAAGAGGGAGCTGAGCTGCAAGCCAAAACTCTTCATTTACTGATCAGTCTACGTTCCTTCCCTCAGAGTTCAGGTTGTGAACTCTGAGCAGTGACTGAAAGAATAAGGCTGCAAATGCAGGCAGTCAAAATTAATTTTCTCCGCAGGGTAGTATAAGTACAGTAAGATGAGAAGTTCAGTTATCCAGGAGAGACCTGAAGTTGAGCCGCTGCTCCTCTACATCGAGAGGAACCAGTTGAGGTGGTTCGGGCATCCTTTGACACCTCCTGACAGAGGGAGTGTACCAGGTATGTCCAACTCAGAGAAAAACACAGGGAAGACCCTGGACACACTAGCGCCTACGTGTCTCAGCTGGACTTGAAACATTTTAGAATCCTCCTGAAAGAGGTGGCAGGAGATACGTGGGCCTCCCTGCTAAAGCTGCTGCCCTGCAACCCATCTCCAGAACAAGCGGCAGATGATGGATGGATGGATGCAGTGCGAGATGCTCAGTATTTATTTTAAAAGCGTGCGCCCGTGTGTACCTGTTGAGGCAGGAGGCACCATCATAACCTCCAGCAGCGTACAGCAGGCCATGCAGAACAGCCACGCCCAAGCAGCTTCGTCTTGTTCCCATGGAAACCTCTGGTTGCCAGGCATTGGTGATGGGATCGTAGGACTCCACGGTTGCAAGGTCAGAAGTACCATCATATCTTAAGAGGAAAAGTGAAAACGTAAAAAGGTGTGGATCGTAGCATCATGATGGCAGAATCCTATGTGAGGAAATATATTAATAACACCACCCCCAACAGATTAGGTTAAAAAAAAGGGTGGTGGCTAATTGATAACTGGTCAAGACAGTTTTTATTCACTCACCCTCCAACAGCATAAAGTCTGTTCCCAATCGCTGCCACACCTACTCGTGCCCGTCTTGTGGACATGGACGCCACCATGTGCCAGCGGTCCGTCCGGGTGTCGTACGCCTCACAGTCTCCATGAATCGCAAACAGGCTGCCACCACCTGACCAAAACATACAACATCATACAAACTTTATTAAGCAGTCGTTAGATTTTAAAGACGTACGCTGAGCGTGAGACAAATGTGTTCTAAGTGTACCCTAATGGGTACCTTCAGGGGCACACTGACCAACGGCAAAGAGCACGGGACTGGCACCCTCACAGCGTCGTGGGCGCGTACGGCTATTGCTCAGGACTCCCCTCTGCTCAGGCATCAGGTGGTATTTGAGAGCCTCGATCAGGAGATCCTTGCACTCTGAGTGGTGACGCACCAGCAGTTCAGTATCAACATTGCTCATCAGAAAGTCTCGCCTCAGCAGCGGTAGCCGCACACACTTCATCAGCTGAAAGCACGGCGGGGTGTGGGAGTGAGTTATGGTCAAGAGAAACAGCATAAACAGTTTTACACTGGCTAACAGAGAACAGCGTTGAGACGACCTGACAGGTGAGCAAAGTCTTACCCAAGGCACGTGTTGCCTGCGCCCATCAATATCGTGTTTCACCCAGCTCAGCACGGCTCGGTACACCTCTTCTTCAGAAGGTACATTTAGATTATCACTTGAGATCAAATCCAGAACCTGGATGGACATGACAAAGAGGGACAGGCAGCCATTTTTATTCAGTGACTAAAATATCAACCATCCTAAAAAAAAAAAAAAAAAAAAAAAAACACTATTTCACCTCATTTAATTCAAATATAGCCAACAACAAAACTACAATAGTTTTTCACCAAATACGTCAACAGCTTTAACTGAAGACAGTCATGGCTCATGTGTTCAATCTAATCTCTGCTAAACCATCTCCCAGTCTTTGCTTTGTCATTTTAAAAACTGCCCTCAAGTTCAGTCAGTCAAGTCTTAATAAAATAAGTTTGCACATGCATGTAAAGTTTTGTGTTTTATATTATGATCTGTATGTGTAGTTGTTATATGTGTTTATCTACAGTACTTGTGCATATCTGTGGTACAACAAATGCAGCAGTCTGAGTGACTGCCTGGCACTGGTCCCAGCTCAGCTCTAAGCTGGCGAGGCAGGAAGGGGACAGAGCAGCCAGCTGCTGCCGCGCTCGTTTTGCCTAGCCACATCAAGGCAGCACTTAGCAGCATCAGAGGACCACAGCCTCCACTAATCCACCGTCACACAGAGAGACACTGCTGCGGCCCCACCCTGCAGTCAGCTGAGTGAACATGCTGCATCAAATAAACAGACCAAAGTGTGCATGCATGTACAGGAAGACGGATGTAGCTCCGTTTACACTTGTGAAAACTGTCCTTGTGCTGGAGGATGCCAACAGAAATCTGGGAAGCACGTACAACAAAGCTACATGTTGATGTCTTCATACACCACACACACAGCAACTATGATGCAGCCACCATGCTTCAAAATGTCACACGTGTCATGCTGCATTAAAGAAACATCCACCACGCTGACTAGTCACAATCCTGTCACGCCTCTCCACTTTCCTCATAGACGATGAAGGGAAATATGGGGCATATCTCACAGTCCTGTAAGCTCAGACTCCTTTAGTGCAGACAGTGCATAAATTCAGGTGTGGTGCAGATTTACAGCCGGCTCAAAACAGAATGAGGTCGAAAGCCAAAGGAAAGAAGAATAGAATTAAATAAAACTGTTTTTTTAAGCTACCAGAATGCACTCCAGTTTGCTTAAGCTGCTGATTTAATGGCTTGTACCCACACAAGCACACACACAAGCTTTTATACGACCAGAAACATCGTGAAACTTGGTGATTTGCTTCTATGAACTGCCCACCTTTCATTATTATTTTTATTATTAATATATATTTTTATATTTAGGAACTGTAAAAGAGACAGCAGTGGATGTTTGTTACTTTTTTAAACCACTATCACCTTGAAACACTCAACAGGCTTCTGAAAAGATGTCATTGTCCTAAACCTAAAAACAGCAAATTACGGCCAGGCATGAACTAACTAACTATACTGTGATGTTACTAAAAAGAGAAAACATTGTGCAAGATTAGAAATAGAATAAATAACACAAAAATAAAAATTAGGCCAAGAAATGTCATTGCTGAATCTCGACATTGTTTCGTCTTGTGCATCGACCAAAATGTAGAGACACATTTCTCTTTACAAATTGAGAAAACTTTCCTAAATAAATATAAGTTTATCTAGAACTGGAGGAGGATTTGCACTAATTCTTAAAGGGTAAATTACACAGCAAACACGAAAAAGCACAATTTATAATGAAAAAGCTTTCTTTGTAGGACCATCCTTATCAGCGCAATGATGACACATGCCAAAATTGTTGCAAAATAAAAATCTGAACCCACCTGCTAAACTAAATCAAGGGGATTGACTATTTTCTCATTGCCAGAAGAATCTTACGTAACCCTGACTCACTGCATTGGCACCGTTACCATCCACATGCTAAACTGAATAGAATTAGTCTTTTTCTACTGGTAATAGGAAAATAATATTATACATTATATCCCATTAAAGATGTTTCCTGTTGTAGTGGGACAGGAGCCTCACAAAATCAGACATAAACGGAGTCCTGGACAGGTCACCAGTCCAAAGAGGATTTTGAGATTTTTTATTTTTTTTTTTAATTATGATTATGTAGACTGTTGGGAGTCCACCTGGAAAATGTGACAGAGTAATTACCAGTTATCATTTCAGTTAAACTCTTTTATTTCAGGGTTGGCTTCATTAATGCAGTCTTGATAACACCAGCGTCTCCATCTTGCAACTGGAGCCAAAAAAAAAACCTCCATGACACGCTCAGTCAGCACAAGCCCGATACTATTATTTTCCACTGGGGACAAAATGCAAATCAAGTTTTAGTTCAGTATGAAAAGAGCATCAAATGTCCAGTCTGATCACATGGTTTCTGAGCAGCTTGATTCTTCACCTGCTAATTTGACAGACAAACTAACAGCACACATTGTGAGCTGCTATAAGCTCCAGGCCTGTAGGAAAAAAATACACAGCACTAATTGATAGATAAACAGACGCTTTCCCTAAAACCCCAGCTTAAATAGGTTTAGACCATTATTCTAAAGGCAAAAATAGAAACCCCCTACTGATATGTCAGAGGAAAAGCACGTTTGTTTGCTCTACAAACAGAAGAACAGCTGTGCTTTGCTTAATTACCACTTCCAGGATCGGAACAGGAGTGTGCCACCACTGAGCCCTAGATGAGTAAACGATAGTTTGGCTAAGATGAAGTACCAGATAAATAGACAATGGTCGCACTGTGGAAAGATTAAACGATGCAGGATTTGTGTGGGAAATGTAACAAAGTCTAAGTTATTTATTGCAGGTTCGATAATTTTATATCAAGTATTTATAGTAGTTGATATTTTTAAGTAATATAAGTTCAACGGCAGAACTAGAACCAATTAAGGAAGTTACAGCAAAATTGCATCCATTCACTGAGCTCTTACATACCGGTAATTGTGATGCAACATAAAGTCTTGAGTTTATGGTAAGCAAAAACCAACTTGATTTACTTTCCCACTACACAATTTGACCATCATGCCCCGCTGAGAAAAGGCCTGAAGACAGAGACAGTGTTAGTCCTACCTGTTTCAGCGGCAGGAGCATGAACTCCTCTGTCTTGGAGACTTCGACAAAGTGCTGTAGCACGTACTTGTGTGCAGACTTGAGCAGGTCACTGCAGGAGTGTGTGTCTGCAAAACCTCGAATGCCCAAGCAGTTGGAAGGGTCCAGCTGACTGAGAAGGAACTTGCAACATGCATCTCTGACCCCATTGAGCTGCAGAAGACTCGCTGCTGGAAGCAATGTCTGGGAAGGATGTCATTCCACATAAAAAGCATTAAGTTTGCTTCATTTGGCAAAATATGAGTTATTAAATCAGAAACATCCCTACCTGCACGTTGCCCTCTCCAACTACAATCTCTGCTGTGTAGGCGTACTGAACCAGTTGCTCTAAAGCCTGAGGGTCGATGTCATGAAGGGTCACGTGGGTCTGCCGACTCTCAGACATCTCATCTGCACGACCGGACAAGAGAAGTTGAAACTTTTTCCTCCAAGTTGTAACTTATTAAAACTCCAGCTGATAAAAATCACCTCCCAGTTCAGTTACACTGACCCGTCTGCAAACGTACACAGAGCTGCTGCTAAATGTCATACAGTTTATTTAGTGTAATCATTTTAATCAGTTGTTTAAACTGAGTGACATTTTTCAAATTCTTAAATTTAAACTCGCTCCCCATCCTGGTTCCAGCAGAAATTTTGCAAAGACGTTATGCACCGTTTCTGCAATCAGTAACTTACAAACACATCTGACGAGCTTTTTTGGTTAAAATGCTTTAAAGCAGTAGTTAGACCTAATCTAGTAGATGAAACCTAAACAAATGACACCATTTTCTTACAAATTGTGGTGTCAGGAGAAAGTCAGAGGCTCATACAACTTATGTGAACATCTGTACCTCAGGCACACACAGGGGTGGTGAAGTAAAGAGGTTAAAAATACAAGAGGGATAAAAAAAAACTAACTAAAACAACAACAAAATAAAATAAAGTCGGTTTGAGCCCATCTTAATCTTTAAAACATTCAGAAAAAAAAAAACACAAAAAGCAAAACCACAAAAGACTACTTGAGCAGCATTAAAATGGATAATCTATGTGACTTACTGGTAAACATTGCATGGAAGTAGGGGCTGCAAGAGGCTAGCACCACTTTATGTGCCTTGATTTCTTTGTTGGAGACGTGAAGCACGATGTCACACAGCAAGCCACGCTGTCGCATCCTATTCATGGAGACGAAGGAGTCGTGGTAGTGGCGCTTGGAGTTGTGCGAGATGCTGTGCCCATCCCGGTTGAGCAGCTGCATGCCCCCCTCCATCATGGTGCCTGTGGTTGTGGGCTCCTGTCTGGGCCGCGCACTGAGCAACTGAAAAACACAAAAACAAAATGCATTTACACAACTAAAATGTTATTTTGTCATAACAGAAGGCAGTTGATGTGACAGATATTGTGAGCAGTCATTGGATTTACTGTCACTCTTCAAGTCTCCATCCTGTCAGCTATGACATGAGGTCTGACCAGCATGGCAGAAAGCTCAGTGGTACAATGCAAAGCACTGACTTGATTTTTTTTACTTATTTATTTATTTTTTAAACACAAGTGTCCGGAGTGATTAGACCTCATGTTGATAATTGAGAATCAAAGGCATTTTTCTTTGAATGACCTGCTAATTAAATCAATGCAGAGTATTCATTTGCTCAACAGCCTCAGTCTTTAACTGCACCTTCTGACAAAAAATGTCCAACATGATTGCAGTATTCACAATTATTAAGCAGCAGCTAGGAAATTATTTTTACAATTATTTTAGAATTTGGATTTAATTCGGAAAGCAGTAGAAGCGGGGGAAACTCATTTAGAAAAAAAATAAGGAAAACAGGCATTATAATTCCAATCAGATACACTGAATGTTCTGCTCTGATGCCTTACAAAACCAGGCAAGGAAAAAAAAAATGGCTCAACTTCAAGTGCAGTCCAGAGCTAAGATCTGACAAACAAACAAACAAACAAACAAACAAAACAAACAACTAATGACAGACCTCCTCCTGCCTACCCCACCCCAGGTCTGTTCATCTCGTTTCCAATGCTGATGATCTGAAAGTCCAGTCCCTACTTTACTGTTAGTCATTTAACAGACACAATCAATAGATAACCTGTTCAAACACAAACATCACAAAATCAGTTCCATACACGGATCAATACTCATAAGTGTGCAACACTGTATACCCCGGCTGTCATACTGTGTGGCTCCTCAGTTAAGTGTTGCAAAGTCTTGTAATGATTCATAACTTTCACAACAAATTCATTTAGGGGTTTGCCAGAATGAATAATTAAAATAGCATGAAATAAAATGCAGTCCAGGATGATCAATTCTAATGCGCAAGCCTCTTTTTTTAAATAATATGGACTCATATGAGGTCCAAAATATATGACACACTATCAAAACTTAAAATACGTTATAATCCAGACAAAGCCTTGTTTCTTACTTCACTAAATCCTCAAGAGCTTCTGCGTCTGGACAATGTCTGCCAATTGTTCTGTGGCTACCATCTACTATCCCACTGAGCACCATCTCAAATGTCATCACAGCTGCCTAGTGACCAGCTCTGGGTGGGTATAATTTTCCAAAACACAATGGACCATAAAAACACACCAACCGTGCTCTATAAGGGAACAATCCCCTCTTAATCCTCTGGGAATAATGCTACACACAGAAGCACAAAAAAGGAGGTTGAGACAGATACTGTATATAGTTAAACTAAACCATTGGTCTTATTTTGCTCTGCACCTGTATTTTCACACAGGCTCTAACAGAATGGAGCAGAACTGATGGAAAACACAACTGCTGGCTTTTGAATATTTAATCTTTTTAACATATTATAGCCCTTTAATGAACTGAGAAAACCCCAGCCACCGTAACACTTATGTTAAATAACCACCTATCATGAGCTGCAGCAGCAAAGAATGAATGTGTAATATCATTACCGGTGGATGTCTGTTGCGGTTATCCTTTGCACACCGTGTCCTCCTTGAGGTGATGGGAAATAAATTAACAGCTGTGGCAGTCAGACTGTTTTAAGGTTGATACATCTTCTGGCTGTTCATCCATAATCTGACTACAGTATAGGAAGGAAATATGAAGAAAGCTTCTGTTTTGTGCCTTTTTGAGCTTCTGACGTCAGAGAAGAAGAAGAAAAAAACGCACGAACAGCGGACTTCGGTTTGTTAAGGTGGTCATTTAACAGCCGAAAATGCGATCTTGAAAAATACACTATTCCACTGTGCCAGTTAAAATATGACGCTGTAAATATAAAGAAATATCAAACAAATTATTTTAAGCGATGCATGTGCTAAACATCTCAATAAATGTTCTCATGTTATTAAAGAGACACAAACGGCCTTAAAAACCACCTTTTGTTCGGACTGAGTACGGAAGTGCGTTCGATATTTTCTCCCCATCCTCTCGCAGAAGGCGGGGTGCAACGTAACTTCGGGCATAACGCGGTTCGTTAAGCCCGAATATTAAAACCAAACCTACACAAACTTATTTCAGAGACCATTTAAAAATGCTGGTAGTAAATAAGCCCATACTTATGTCATTATATTAAGCACAAATATTATCCCGATCAGCATTATTCTTGTTAAGGTATATTGTTTCCGTGCTAGCTAGCAAAGCGAGCTTGGCTCAGTTTAACAAGAAGCTTGGCCGGTGCACACCGGACGCAGACAGTTCTTACCCGCAGCCGTCGTCGGTGTCGTTGTGACAACAATGATTTCTTCCGGTTTGCAAGCTTGCCCAGGATTGTGGTTGTGTACAGTAACAACTAAAAAAACAAAAAACAAAACTAATCCTCTTCAAACACCCAGTTTGTGTGTCTCGTGAACGCAGCTAATTGTTTAATTTAAACCTCACGTGCGGCATCATAACGCTGCTTTGCTTCTGGGTCTCCGGCTGGATAATTTAAAGGTTGGTATGAACGCTTCCCTCAATTTTTCAGTCCCTCAACATCCGTTTTGACAGTGTTACTTGTTGTGGATATACAATATTTCAATACAGTATATGTTTTTTTTTTTTTATTCTGAAAATTACTTTTTATGTATTTATGAAAAAACAAGAGTGAATGGATGAATGAGTAGGAGCCATCAGTGACACGTAACGTCGTGAACCATAAAACCAATTTTTTTTTCAGTGTGTTGCACCAGAGGATTTTGGGTATTGTGGTTTGGCGTTACGTCGTGGATACAGCATGGCAGCGAAACAGAAAAGGTATGTTAAAAATGTATTTTTAGTCTGGCGTGCATAAATAGATTTCACTTTTATTAATTGTCAATAGCAAAAGTTTAGGTGCTTTCAGTCTTAACTGTGAGATTCGCGAGTTTAGTCTAAACGTTTCAACGGTATAGTGTGCTTGTTAGCTAACTTAGCATGAGGGCTAACGCAAATGTTATTATACGTTAAGCTTGTTTTTATCGCTGTAAGAAGCCATTTACTTGTGGTTTCAAAAACATTTACAACTCTTTGTGAGGTAGACATTCAGCAGCAACTTGTTTTGCATCGTATACACTGTACTGCATGTTGTCCACACGTGTACTAGCTTGTCTTCTGAACGTTGTAGAAAACTGGAGGACATGAGTATGGACGAGTTCCTGTTGTCAGGTTTTGAGTCCCCAAGTGAAGATGAACCAGAAGAAGTATCTCCTAAAAAGACTAAAAAAGATGGTAAACCTAAAATGTAAGCTCTGTGCTCTAGGATAATTTATACACTGCATATCATATGTTAAGAGCAAACTTCTCACTGGTGAATTTGAATCTTTTTGATCCACCATGCTATGTGTAGAAATGTCAAGAAGGGCAAAGCCTCTCAACACAAGGAGCAGCTATCCAGGTTAAAGAGCAAAGATCCAGAGTTTTACAAGTTTCTCGAAGAGAACGACCAAACACTTCTAGATTTTGATGACACAGACACCTCTGAGGATGAGGATGAGAAACTGTACCATAAACTCCCATCTGTACTGGAAGTAAGTCTGTCCTTGTGTGTGTTACAATGATGACGTTAGAAAATGGAAATATTCAAACGGCATGTGATGCTTTTGCGTGTAGGAAGCCAACTCTGAAGAGGAGGATGAGGAAGAGGGTAAGAAAGATTCAGAGAAGTCCAAGATGGTGGCTGACACAATCAAAGTCACAGAGAAAATGATTGAAGGCTGGAAAGCAGCTATGAAGAAAGAACCCACACCTCGTCTCTTCAGAGATGTCACTCAGGCTTTTAAGGCTGCACTTGCTACGACGAAGGGGGAAGGAGACAGTCAGTGTCGTTACAAAGTGGCTGACAGTTCAGGTAAGTCGTCATTTAACTAGTTTGTTGAATTGTGTATCTTTTTATACAGTAATTGGGTGGCGCAGTTGGTAGACCTTCTGCCTCTCAGCAAGCAGGTCGCTGGATCAAATCTCAGCCAGGGGCCTTTCTGGGTGGAGTTTGCATGTTCTGTTCGTGTATGCATGGGTTTTCCCTGCCGGGTACTCCCAATTTCCTCACACAGACCAAAAACATGCATGTTAGGTTGATTGGTAACTAAATTGTCCCTAGGTGTGAGTGAGAGAGTGAATGGTTGTTTGTCTCGTTTGTCTCCATGTGGCCCTGTGATGGAC
>JARVGQ010000116.1:23220356-23230579 GCA_031762355.1 Hypsolebias martinsi | reverse complement strand
GCAGAAGTGGCCGGATATTAATTGTAGTTTTTTCTTTTTTTTTTCCCAAATGTGATTTGTTTTTTATAATGCGATTTGGGCCACTTCTGCTTTGGCTTAATGTAATTCTTTTTTTTTTTTTTTTCCAAATGTAATTCCGTTTTTTTCAAATGTTGTTTATTTACACCTTAGGGCCACCGTAAATTATATCCACCACCAGGAGCAATGAAGGAACCAGGGGGTGGTGAATGGTGGCTTTGGCCCAAACATATGAGGAAACTATCTTTTAAGCACACTGAGCTGCAGTAGCTCAGTGGTTAAATGCAGTTGTCTTGTAATCCTGGGACTGCTGGTTTGAGCTCGGTTGCAAGAAGGGCATCCAGCATAACACAGGTACCAAATCCAACAAAGTTAAGTCAGGTCATCTGGACGGTTTATATTTTGTTGAGATGTTTCACCCTTCGTCCAAAGGATTTCATCAGTCCGAGGAGCCACTACAAACTGTCACAAGCAGCACACTCACATAGTGGGTCAACCAGTTTGATGGTGATAAGATGGTTTCTGGGACCCACCCTCTCCAGAAATCTCAAACTGATGAAGTTTTTTGGATTAAGGATGAAATGTCTAAAAAAAAAAAAAAAAAGAAGCCATCCAGATGACCTGATTTAACTTAGTTGGATTTTTTTACCTGGATTATTGGGCATGAACTTTGACAGTTGACAATCTTTCATGCCAAAAGAAACATACTTTTTTATTTTCCAATGTTATTTTTGCTATGAAAAAATATTTTTCAACGGTTTTGATTTGTTTTTCGAGTCACTATATTTCCTGCTTGCGTTGTTTATTTTAGGTACTGGTGTAGTTAATCATTTCCTCTTTTCAAACGCTTCCTGTCTAATACGTGCAATAGTTTAATCTTTATTTAATTCAAAACAAACAAACAAAAAAAGTGTCTCTGTTGAACTTTTATTCAATAAATGCACTTTAATGGTCAAATTAGCTGCATTTTGCCAGGGCCGCGTTGCAAAATGAAGCTGATTTGGCGGTTGCTCCAGTCGAGCTGGATGAAGGTGGCAAGCCGATTGTGTCATTAATAGCCAATTTTTATCTATTACATGACACAACGGCATGCCATACTACTGGAGTGCCATCTAGCGGCTGAAAATGTCCATGTTGTTACTGTATATAGTGCGTTTTCTCCCATTTAATACTTGTTTAACTTTAGCCATTTCCCTCATTCCCCTGACATTCCAGCTCGTGATTTTGAGTCTCATAATTTTGTTGTTCTTCTCTTTCCTTATATTTTTTACATTACAGCTAGTCCCCGGTTTACGGCCGAGTTCCGTTCTAACGGCCCGGCCGGATACCGAAAAAGTCGGATACCAAAACCGAAAGCACATGGCGGCCGTAACGTCTTTTTAAACGCGTTGTTTACAACCTAAAACACCGCCAGCATACATTTTGTACCTCTAAAATGTATTTTAGAGCAGTTAACTTGCTAACAAACACAAAAAAACTCAGAAAATAATGAAAATTTCTGCCGTTTTGGCCGATGACGTCACGGGCGGGGGGGGGCCGGATACGTGAAACGCCGGTTACCGGGCACGCCGGAAACCGGGTGTCACCTGTATGTGGATATTTGTGTTAATAAACAGAGTAAATTATACTCTAACTTTATGCTTTATTTCTTCAAGTAAGATAAGATAATGCTAGATACAACAATTGCCTGCAGGATCAATAAAGTTATATCTTATCTTATCAATTACTCCACAATTTAAAAAGTCACATAAGCCTGCACAGTTCATTGTTTTTTTGTTTTTTTTTTTAATTGGCAAAATAATGTCTATATATTTTTTCTTTACAAGAATCCAGTCTTCTGTGACAGACTTGCAACCTGCACATGGGGCACCAGAGACTCCTGCAACACATAAAGGAAGAAATGGATGGATGGATGGATGGATTGATGGATGGATGGATGGATGGATGGAAGGAAGGAAGGAAGGAAGGAAAGAAAGTAGGTAGGTAGATCCAGCTGCAGGTTTGAAATATTTGGGGGTTGTCCTCACCCCTCATTGTTCCATCCACTTTAGTTCCACAACATAATGCTACCACCACCGTGCCTAACAGTTGGCAGAGTTGTTTTAGGTCCTAAAGCTTTACCGTTGATGCCTCCAGATGACTTATACCTGTGTCCAAACAGTCCAATCTGTCTTATCTGTCCACTAAACCAGAATACATTTGGTTTCAGGGCAAAAGAAAGGTGCATCTTTTGGAGGCGGAGCATCTTTCTTGGTTCTGTCAGTACATAGTGATTTAAAACTGGTCTCAATGTGGACAGGGACACTTGTGAGACTTGATAGTTCTTGAACCAATGACCTTCTTTTTGTGGGGACAGATGAGTGTTGGTCAGTCCAGTGAGGCCTATCAAACATCTCTTTAAGGCTGGCAAAGAGGCGCCATCAGCTGCAGTCAACCATGATCACCCACAATGGCCTGGTCAGCCAAAATTCACCCACCAATCAAGATGGACCATAACAATGAGTGATTATCAGAGCAAAGATGATGTTTCCTTTTCTGGATGAAGAAAAGATAATTACTGAGAACAAACTGTTGGTTAGAGAGACAGAATGACTCTTGGAAGACTCAGCTGCAGAACATTTTTACCATCATTTGGTTACGTTCCATCGTTAAATCACCACCAGGGCAGCAGTCCCAGGAAGATGAACTGAACAGGAAGTTTGAGTTTTGTCATCAGTGACATAAAACTCACATTGAGCCACAAACAGCTGAAGACACCCAGTCCTCATGGTTCCACAGATGTGTGGTCGTAAACGATTCTTGTGCCAAACGACAGCCATGCCTCATTTTGGGTCACAACGCTGCGAGGATCTCCGTCCAAACAGAAAGTGAATATCAGATTCAGTCCGTCCGCTGAAGTGAGGGATGAATATTTATCAGCGAGGGCCAGACGAGGGGAAGGGAGGGAGGAGACGACGATCAAAGAAACAGATCTGCTTTGTTCTGGAGGACAGCAGAACCGACGTGAAGACAGAAGAAAAGAATAAAGGTGGTGGTGTTGAAGCAAATTAAGGCAGAAAACAATGAACTGTTCTCTCCGGTTTGAATCATGTACTTCAGTCAAGAGGATTTTCTCCATTGGCGGTCCTAAGAACAAAATATTAGATATTTACATGAGTTTAGTCTTTATAAATCTAGAAACATTTACATCTTCTAACTTAAACAATACTTTACCATCTGATAAGAAGATAGGATATTTTATTTCATTACAAAATCTTCTTGATTCACTGGTGGCTCTACGTTCCAACCTTCAGCTTAGGATCATGAAGTACGGATAATGACCAGAAGAACAAACAGCTGAAATCATCTTCCTCTGGATGAAGAGGAACTCTTTGTACAAATGTCATAGTTCCCTGTAGTTTCTATAGCAACGGGTGGTTTATGGCTCCTCGGACTGAAGAAGTCCTTTGGATAAAGGACAAAAGGTCTCAGCAAAAGAAAGAACCCGTCCAGATGATCTGACTGAGCATTGTAGGATTTTGTGGAACGTTTTGTGAAAGCACCTAAAGTTCGACTGATTTCTCACCAAAAATGTTTTTTGTGGTTCCTGAGCGATAAATTATTCAGATGTTGACAACGTTAAGTCTTACATGGTATTTCCTCTTTGTGGGTAGATTGGTATTTTCTTCCATGACCCTGTAGACCTAAGAGGACAGGTAAAGATGAGGAACTTTATGTCCCAGGTAGAGCAGGTGTGGAAGGCATGAGCAACCATGTTTCTGCCTTTAGGGACCAGATGAAACTCCATCCTGTTAAAAATGCCATAACTACTCTGGAGCAATGAAAACAGGATGACAGGAGGAGCTCCATCATCCAGTGGGAGCTCAGATCAGTCAGCTGAAGTGGGTTCTGGATCTGATTAGGACGCCTCCCGGTCTCCTGTCTCCCAAAGTTTTGGGATATTTCCATCCTGGAGTAGATCTAAGAGCAGAACATGAACTCCCTGCATGAAAATCTACATCCTATGGTCTGATGACACTTTGGGGTCCCCCAGGAGGAGCTGGAGGGGTTCCCCTCCTGGACCTGGTACTTCCACAACTTGTACAAGTAAAATATAACGGATTAACTTGTCTTCAGAACGCCTAATCTTAAAGATTGAGCCCAAACTCTTCTCTGAGGCCTTTTAAATGACCCCACGTGAACTTGTAAGATACAGTCTGCCGACTCCCTGACCCCGACCACGTGTTTTAGACTCAGTCCATGGTACCAGTTTCCGTTGTTCCAGAGTAGTCCTGGATTAGCAGGCCAACACCATCGTGACCTTTCATGCAACGTTTTAGACGAAGAAATGTTCGTCTGTTTGGGTCAAACCTGTAAAAAAACATTAAACTTCATGTAAGTCACAAGATATCCCTGTTAAAGTATGTGCAGAAATGACTCTCAGCTACTACCACACCAAACAGTACAACTTAGTTACAGTCATTTCTGTGTTGATTAGCTGTGGCGGCCATCTTGAATTGGGCTGATGTCAGTTTCATCTAATAAATATTTCCCTGAGTCTACCTCCTCCTGTTTTTGGTGGCGGGTGACGATTATGCACGAGAAGTAGTCAGAATCTTTGTGCTTAAAGTATGACGATGGTTCAGGTCCGTCTGGTCCGCAGCTGAACGAGTCCTGGAGACGAGGACTAATTAACCCACTTGTCGTTTTTCTTCTTGATGTTGGACCTCTCTTGCGTTCCCTGCAGCTTTGCATCGTTTCCTTTTCAGCTTCTTGTTTGTCAAACCCCCACCTACCACACTCCAGTGGAACCATGACAACAGCAGAACCACACAAACCCAAGTCCCCCCCCCCCCACCCCTTTCAGAAAGGACCGGCCTACCGGAGGCGTTTTAATGAGGCTGGAACCAGAGCAGAACAGACAGAGGAGCTAATGAAGACAAAAAAATACTCAAGTTGTCATTTTTAATTACCACAGAGGAACTACGGAGGATTAGTTCATTTTCTGTCTGTCGCCACAAAACCCAAAATCTCTTTGGTGTAAAACGAATTCTTCTGTTTGTCTGAACACATGAGGAACTTCCTGACCCACTTGGAGCGGTAGCAACCAGCACAAACCGTCACGTTTAATGGAAGAAAACAAATCTCTGTGAAATTATTCATCTTTGATCCGAAGGATTAATGTTTAAAGGAAGAATTCAAGATCCTGCTTCTGTGGGTTGTATATTTTTGTCTTGTTCACTTTAATTAATTCACGTTTGATTAAAGCGCTCCGTCAGCAACTCGTCTCACTGAACTGTCAGCCAGATAAAGTATCCAACCCCCCCCCCAAACCAGCTTTTATTATATTCTGCCCGCTGCATTATTTATACCTTGAGATGTTATAAGTTCAACTAATTTGGTTCAGTTTAACGCCGTCCCTTCCCACGCCGGCAGCAGGGGGGCTGGAAGCAGCGATAAGAGCAGAATAATCCAAAGTAAAACAATGACTGAGCAGGACTAAAATCAACACCAAGAAACGGTCAAAGCATGGCTTCGGACTGAAAACCTAAAATACCACAGAACATAAATGAATATTTGAAGTTTTGAGGGGTTTCCTCAATTAAAAAAGGCTAATTAGCAACTTGTTATTATTCTTTTTTTGGTTTTATCTTTAATAAACAAGCTTGCATTTGGTTCAGTTCAGTATGTTGACTGCTTCTGCCAATCTTTTTTCTATTGAGAAAAAAAATAGCACTAAAAAATATGTTAAAAATATATATATACTTTTTTTCTTCTTCTTTCGGCTGCTCCTTTCGTCAGTGGGTCACCACAGCAAACTAAGTTTGATGAAGACTTGGCAATTATTTTTAAAGACGGATGCCCTTGCTGATGCAACCACAGCCCACCGAGCTACCACAGCCCTCTGTGTGGCGCAGACAGCTGCTATCTAGGGAGCCCAGGGGGAGAAGATGATGGGGGTTAAGGGATTGCTCAAGGGCCCAGAGTGGGGTAAATGAGGGTGGAGGCAGGTGTGAGTACTTCACCTATCCCACCCACATTTTGATGTCGTCAGAACCAGGAGTTGAACCAACGATCTTCTGATCACAGGCCCACCTTCTCTAACCTCTGTGCCACCACTTCCACACACAAAAAAAATAAAAAATAAAAAAGGATTTTGTAATAATGCTCCCAAAAAGTTGGTATTAATCTCTAACTTTGTGTCTGACACTAAAACCCCCAAAAAGCCCACAACCGAAAAAGATTTTCTTTACTTTTTATAAAAATGTGTTAAAGTAACTAAATATTTTTCTCACTCAAGCCTTGTTATCTATGGACAGCTGAAATTAATCTTTAGATTGTTTTCTCATAAAAAAACGAATAAAACAGTGTATTGGTTGTTTCTGGAAGCAGCTGATCCAAGCCACAGCTATGTATTTTGTGCCTGAGTCATTATGACAAGAGAAACAGAGGAAGTCATGTGTGGTAATTACACTCTAACAAAACTCAGACTGAACACAAAAATAAAAGCTAATTTTTACCTTTTCACACAAGGGTTTAAAAACATACAGTTAAATATTAAATGCTAAACTTATATTCATCCTTGCTAATAAATCCAGGGCATATTAAAATTTATTATACCTTTATTTCACCAGGAAGAAATCCATTGAGATCATCAATCTCTTTTACAAGGATGTCCTGGGCTATATACACATATAGCAACAGTCTTACAAACAGTATCAATGCATTAAAAATAAAATAAATACAGACTTGGTTAATGTGCTTCTCAGGAGCCACACAATTTTCTGATACCTGCAGAAGTTCCTGTAAGCATGGGGTGATTTTGTTGCTCAGAAGCGCTTCAGGCTGTCTTTGCCATACAGCAGCTCAAGAACAATAATGCAGAAATGATGAATTAATCAAGTACATCAATCCTATAAAATAGCCATAAATAATTTGTTTAAGTCAGACTGTATTATGAATTTCAGAGATGGTATAATAAGAATTTCAACAGACATTTTGATGATGGCTGGATAATCACCAGGTACCTCAATGCAGAAAAGGCCTCAGACTTAACCAGACAACAATAACCCATTTTTGTCACACAATGAGACAATATTTTAAATTATATCTAACTTTACACCAAAAACTGGAGTGGAGTGGAACTAAACATAACGCCATACTCAAAAGTCCTGAAATATTGATAAACCGCTGTGATATATTTTATGTGTGGGCTTACGTCCAGTTAGAGTAGATATTAATGGGTGTGACGTTGCTCCCGTCAGGCCTGATGATGTGAGGATGAGGCAGCACAGATACACTCACACATATACAGATGCCCGGCATTTTTCACATCTATTGGCCAAATCCAATTTGTTAAGACCCTTCTACGACTCACTTACGAAGCTGCGGTCAATGGAAATCACATTTTCATGATTGGACATCCCATTATCCTGTTTGTCCAGACCCACGTCGGGGGATAAAGCTGAGCCCAGACAGATGCCAAACGACAGACCGGAGCTGCGGCTCCAGAGAGTCCGTCGCCTTTCAAAGGGTAAAAACCTGATATATTAGTCATAAGTGTTCTTTAAATTCATTATCGTTTTAACGCGCCAGCGGCACAAGTGTCAGGGGGAGGGGAGGCCTCTTAAATGAGGTTAGTGAATCCATTTAAAGCTGCACAGTTGCTGCACTGTCCACCGTGTCACACGCAAATCTCAAGACATGAAAAAACGCCTCCCAGTTGTAAAAAGGTTGTGCTTGTGCTGCTGCTGGGGACTTTCTGAGAGAAATCAATGAACAGATTCAACTTCATGTCCGTCACTATTGTGTTTGGTTTATGAATGACACAAATATGTTTACGTAGAAACCAAGCCTTCAGAAATTCCATGTGATAACTCCAAAATTAAGAATGTCAGGAACTAATAATATTTGTTGTAGTTCCTGTTCTTTAGAGGTCATGTGATGGATCTTAATGAGATAACCTCATTGTAATACGCCATGTGAGTTTGCACAGATTTAAAGACGTTTCACTTGCAAACAGATATTTGTTGACTTTTCTTCTTTGTATTTAGTATAAAATAACACTTATTTGTTCTGTCTCATGACGTTTTAGTGGGTAGGTTTTGGAAAAAAAAATCGACAGTACCTGCCAAAAAACTATTTAAAACAATGCTTTTGTAAGTGTAGAGTTGTCTTTAGGTCATCTAACCTAACAAGAAAGCTACAAAATATATAGAGAAATGATAGCAACATATCTTTTAAAATCAGTGCTTTCTGATCAGTCGTCTGCCCAGGACAACGTGACGAAGACAACAACGACTCAAGTGTCTTTCGGTGTCTGGACAAGACCGCGAGACATGAAAGAAGCAAGAAAATCCAAACCAACACACCATCATCATCTTATTAGGGGGTACCAAAACGAATAGCAACACATTTGTTTCAAGGAGGGTGTTCTTTGTTAAAAAGTAGCCTAACACCATCAAATAACACCATACAATGAGTCTAAAATCATCTTTCACTGAAACAGTAAATACATCTGAGAGGAAGCTGCCATCAGCCATAATGTGATGGTTAACACAAGAAAATGTTTGTATAAAAGTGCAAACATGAAACACTCTCGTGCTGCTGTGGTTCATACAGACCGACGTGCCTCACCTCTTTCTCATGATACTGTAATGCAGCTCCTCCTCCTGCTTGATGTGGCCATGATCCCCACCGGCCCGCTCGCTGCCTTCGCTGTCGTCGCTGCTGAAGATCGAGGCCAGTTCCTTCTTGGGCACCCGGTTGGGTGGAAGGGGGATGGTGCGCTTCTCTGCCAGGCGCCCGCGGTTCTGCACACCACACAAAAGGCGACACTTTAGCAACATGAGTCACCTGTCTTCAACAAAATTAATTTCTTAAATCACAAAAAAATACAGTATAGTTATTTTTAAACTTTGAAAGATGTTATCTATGTATTTAAATCTACATGTATGGTTTAAATATTCATTGTCTTATTTAGCATTATTGTTTGATCTTGTCAACATTTTTCTTTAAAAAATAAAATAAAATACAAAATGTCATGTATGGCATAACGATGGCTCAGTGGTTAGCACTGTTGCCTCACAGCAAGAAGGTCCTGGGTTCAATCCAGGGTTGGACCTGGGGTCTTTCTGTGTGGAGTTTGCACGTTCATCTCGTGCTTGCGGAGGTTTTCTCCAGGTACTCCTGTTTCCTCCCACAGAACTAAAACATGCATGTTAGTCTGCCTTCAGGCCCAAGCCTCCCCTGCAGAAGAGATCTGTGATCTCAATGCGATTTGCCTGGTTAAATAAAGGTTAATAAATAAATAAATGTGACAACTGAATATTTTCTGTTATATTTTAATTTTTTAATTGTTCAGCTGTAGGGTGAGTGATCTAAATAGTTGATTACAAGTGAGAAAAGTGCATTTAAACTGCCTTAAACTCACAAATGTAACTGTTATTGCATACATTGATTGGTTCGTGTTATTTTAAATTAATTCACAATAGCATGTTCATAAAATGACAGACAGAGCAAGGCTGAGGTGAATGAACAGAATGTGACACAGACCCACACAGATTTATCTCCAGCTGCTGCTCCTGTTCAATTTTAAATCACGATTTTTCTTTTCCTAAAAATCTTAAATGGCGTTTTTAATATATTTATGAATTGTGAGTGCTTCAGGCATGTTTTTAATATCAAGGTTAGATGTTGGTTGGAAGTTGTTGCTGGTTTTTTCTATTTTAAGATATTTATGTACACCTAACATCCTGGAGACATAATTTGTTTTATATCTTTTTACATTAAATGACAAATAAAATATAAATAATTTAAATTTAGAATTATATCCATTAAACCAAGAGTCGTAAACAAAATTGCTCAAGGGTCAACATTGTGCAAAGAATAAAACAAAGAGGGTCTGACTGCATGTTCTCTCTGTGCATGTGTGGGCTTTCTCTGGATACTCCAGTTTCCTCCCACAGATTAAAAACATGCATGTTAGACTGACTGGTAACTATGTCCCTTGGCGTGAGTGAGAGAGAGAATGTTTGTTTGTCTCTATGGGTCCCTGTGATGAACTGGAGACCTGTCCAGCGTGTCCCCCGCCTCTCACACAGTGATGGCTGGACATGGGCACCAAGTGATTCCCGTAACCCGAAAAGGAAGAAGCAAGTAAAGATGGATGGATGGATGGATGGATGGATGGATGGATGGATGGATGGATGGATGGATGGATGGAT